>CAOKZL010003646.1:0-79201 GCA_948472985.1 Iguana delicatissima | reverse complement strand
TCAATTTCCCATTGCTATTACTTCTGATTCTGAAATAGTTTGATGTTTGGAAGCTGTTTTCTCCCATCAGCAAGTAATCCCCAGAGCTTCAAGAGAACTTCCACTTAGACAAAAGTCAAACTACACATTGCCTGCAGGAAAAAAATAAGAGTTGTCCCTGTGTATGTTCTTTCATGCTCTAGCATAGAATATAAAGCAATGCTTACTTCATGAAGCATTCCAATCAAAGCATGGCCCTTTCCTCACGGAGGGGTGGGCTGAAACGGGGCCGCACACGCAGGGGCGGAACTTACCCGCGAGCGGGTTGCTCCGTCCCTCTGAAGAGCGCGGATCCGCCGTTCCAAACGCTGCCGAATTTTGGCGGCACTCGGCAGCGCCCGGCGGAGCCCAAAATGGTGGCTGGCGGCTTCCGGCAGCGCTCCGCCAATTAGGACAGCGCGCCAGCCGGAAGCCCGCCCCGGGCAGATCTGCAGGGACGTGCTACCGCGTCTCTGCATTTCTTGACCGGGGGCTGCTACGGGGCAGCGTGGTAAGTTTTATAAAAACCACTTTTGAAGGTGGTTTTTATAAAACTCACAGCGCCACCCCCAGGGCTGCGCTAGAGCAGTTTGGGTCTAGAACCTCACTTTTTTTAACTGCTCTAGCAGAGACCCCGGTGAAGAACACCTCCTGGAGAGGTCGCTCTAGCGTGGGCAATATGCCCGTGTGGAAATGGCATGTTGCCCTTCATCAGTACTGTGCAGCATCGGTTGCTGCTACCACGGCATGATGTTGATGTCACAAGTCGATATTATTAGTGCCACTGTGTGTCGGGCTGGGCAAATAAAGTGAGGATTGAGGAGCATTCCTCCTCTCTATGTCCTCTCGGTGTACATCATTATCATGCTTTGGTGCACTGGAGGTAAACTAACTTTGCTTCCAACTGCCATTTTGGATGATTTTTGGGGTTGGGCAGGTTAGGAGAACTAAGCCACTGTATTTGTGGTGGGCCAGTTTGACTGCTTTTGACAAGTTGCAGCCATCAACCAGCGCAGACACAGATACGCATAACTTGCTCACCTTCGCTTTACAATTCAAGGAGGGGCCACAGCTCAACATACAAGTTTTGAATGTAGAAGGACATAGGTTCAATCTCTGGCATCTCCAAACAGAGCTAAAAACACTCTGGAAAAGTAGAAGTTTTGCTAATAGTGGGCTAAATGCTTTTATCTACTATATAAAAGCCAATGTTTATCTGTGCGTTTATCTGTTTGTCTACATCAGCATATGATTGGCTGTCTGAGGCAAGAAGACCTCATATGATTGGCTGGCTGTGAAGATTCCATGGAATCCTGGGGTTGGAAGCTTAGGGAGGGGCCTTTAGAATTCTCAGCCAGAGAGCTCTTGGGCCTCATACCGGTTGCTATGGAGACGAGGCCTACTATCAATTAGGATGCCAGAAAACTTTTGGGAGGCATATGTGAGAAAAATTAAAGTGACATACATGACATAGTCCATTTCCACACTACACTGTCATAGTGTTATTATTCTACTTTCAACATCCTATGGAATCTGGGATTTGCAGTTTAAGGAGGGACATTTAAGAATTCTCAGCCAGAGAGTTCTTTGGCCTCAGTAAACTACAAACCCCAGAATTCCACAGGATGTTGAAAGTGAAATAATAGCACTATAACAGTGTAGTGTAGAAATGGCCATAGTTACAAGGTCTCACCTCACACAGTAGATTATATGGGTTCCATATGTGAGGAATCTTAAAGTTGAAATTCAAAACAAAAAATATTTCCAGAAAAACATAAAGCCATTGCACAAATTCAACAGAAAGGGAAAAAAAGCCAGTACATCAACATTGCTAGACAACACAGATTGGATTGGAGACTATGGGGAAAAGTTATAGATACTGGACTAGCCCAGTTGCTATGGAGATGATGCCTAGCAGCAAGGAGGAGGACAGTGTATTCCTGCAGGAACCCAACTTCTGTGTGTTAACAACTAAGAATGCAGATTGGACTAGGGAATATGGGGGAAATTAACAGGTATAGAAATAGACCAGTTGCTATGGACACGAGGCCCACAGCAAGGAGGAAGACAGTGTACTCCCTCAGGAACTCAAACTGTTTATGTAAATAACTCTGAATACAGTATTCAGAGTTATTTACATGCACAGTTTGAGCTCCTGAGGGAGTACACTGTCTTCCTCCTTGCTGCTAGGCAAGGAAATATGGAGCAAAGTTACAGGAAATGGAGAAGACAGTTTGCTGAGTTCTTAAGAGGAAAATAAAAAAACCCAGGCAATGCCAGGTAAATACGCTAATGGTCTACAGAAAGTAATTGTATTCCTGTGGCTACAGAAAGAAGAGGAAGGCCTTCTGGCCTTCTGCAATACATTCTGTAATGCATTCTACAAAGAAAAGAGAAAGATCTGTGAGTAGTTTTGAGGGGAGCAACTTGGTCCCTTTAACATGTTGTCTGCCTTCTTAAGTGCCTTTGGTCAAATGGTAACGTATAGATCCTTGTGGTATAACAGTGGTTCTCAACCTGTGGGTCCCCAGATGTTTGTGGACTTCAGCTCCCAGAAGCCCCAGCCACTATGGTCAATGCTCAGGGCTTCTGGAAGCTGAAGTCCAAAAACATCTGGGGACCCACAGGTTGAGAACCACTATGGTATAAGATCCTAGTAAGGGATAAGATCCTACTGCCCTGACTTTCCTGTCAAAATTAGAAATGTTCATTGGGCATTTCAAGTTCACTCACAAATAGCCTTTACTAAAGTGGAACAAAAGTAGGCAGACAGAAGGACAGAGTTATGTTGATTATTTTGTTCAATAGAATAGCATCAGATCCATAGGCTTCATTCGCTTCTATAACTGTGACTCTAATACCGACCATAATGTCAAAAATGATGATGAGCATAAAGAATATTATAGCAATATCTGCAACAACTGTAATATGATATGGAAATATATGTGATCTATTTTGGTGACAAAGTCACAGGTTTTGTTCAAACTACTGAAGTTTGTTGCCTACATTCATAACTGAAGAGAAAGCTAAATTTCAATTTGAAAGGTCAGTGAAAAGAAATGTAATTTTCCCCATCCAAGTTCATGAACACCCTGAAATCTATCTGTGGACCTCTTAGAAGTTCCTGGACCCCAAGGTAAGAACTCTTGCTCTATAACTTCCAGTGCCACCCAAAGGAAGCCATTATGAGATAATGCGTCAAGACTTTTTCTCTGCAGCTCTTCTCTCTGAGTTCTTCTCCCCCACCCCCTACTCCTTAATTTTCTTTGCTTCAGAGTGTTTCCATGCATATCTCTTAATTATCTTTTGTGAGATCACTGCATGCTCTTGCTTAGACCTTTTAGGCTCAATTAACCTTTGGCTGGAATGCATTTCTGAGTGGAACAAGGGGCTCTTAAAGAATGAGGCACACAACAGAAGCTCCTTCAAAGACAAAGCTTCCTGTTTCCTCAGAGATGAATGACCCTGGATATTATGCCAATTATTTGTCCTGCAATCTGAACTTAGTTCAAGTGGCTTTCAAGGAGACACTTGCAACAGAAATACAGTGGGGTGGGATAATGTTGAGGTTTCATAGCTTAAAATGACCCCAGTTAATAAGCCAGCTAATTCAGTTCTGGGTAAAATGTGCTTACTCCTTCCCTTTCTTGATCTGGATCTTAGAACTCCTAAGCCTTCACGTACTCTGTCCCACTTCGAACTTTTGAAACCTGAAAATAACATAAATATTGTCCTATGAGTGTTACAAAGGTTTATGCTGGCTCCCACTAAGTTTCTGAGTTGAATTCAAATTTCAATCTTTAGCACATATTCCATCTTAGGGCCAAAATTTGAGCATTGGACTAAAGCCCTAGAGACCAGGGTTCAGTTCACCCAGTCAGTCATGGGTACCCGCTAGACCTTGGGAACATCACATACTCTATATGGAAGCCAAGTGGAAGTAAAAAGGATGCTCAAGCAGCATGGGCTTTGTAGTATGCATATATCAATCTGTTTGAAATGCTGAGAGTGAGCAAGCAATCAAGCAGAAATGCCCAAATGCACAGGCACAGAGACAGGAGTTGGAACAGAAATGTGAACAGTTGGAAAGGCAGAAAAAGGGATTGATGGAGCATTTGAGAAAAGAAAAGCTGGAGTTGACCCTCACATTTGGAAAGAATTAAAGGTGATTTTGTGGCAGAAGAGTGTAAGATAGCAGCCTTGTTAAAAATCCTTCAGGAAAAGAAATGCAAGTTGCAGACATTCTCATTCCATCTGCCATATTAATGAGTCAACATCCATGAGAAAGCACAGCATGAGCCAGCCACTGAACCACATAATATTCCTTCCACCTCTGGATATTCCTTGCCTAAGAAAACCCTATGAGATTCATGAGGTCACCATAAGTTGATAGGTGATTTGAAGGTATGTTCTCTCTCTCTCCCTCTGCATACTACACTGTTATAGTGCTATTGTTCCACTTTCAACCTCCTATGGAACCCTGGGGTTTGCAGTTTAGGGAAGAGCCTTTAGAATTCTCACCCAGAGAGCTCTTTGGCCTCAGGAAACTACAAAGCCCCAGAATTCCAGAGGATGTTGAAAGTAGAATAATAGCACCATAACAGAGTAGTGAGGAAATGACCTCACTCTCAATTTCTCACATACATATTGATAATGTACTTACACCCAATAATTATAAAGATTTTTTATTTTTTAACTTTGTTTTAAATAATTTTATACTGTTTTAAATGTGATGATTATAATTGTTTTAAAATTGTATTTTTAGGTATTAATCCATTTCTTTTGTAAGCTGCCTTGTGTTCCACTCCAGGAAAGGTGATAGACAGAGGGAGAGAGAGAGAGAGAGGAGAGAGAGAACACATAGCTCCTTACAGGTATAAAGTTACTTCCAAGTTCCATTATATAAAGAATCTAAGCTCTGTAATATATCTAACAAATATCTTTTTCAATGGATGCGTGGACTGCTGTGAAGAATGCCGCTGTCAATAGCTCAGGTCTTTGTCCATCAAAATGCTTCTGTGAAGGAGAAAGTTCTCAACCCATAGCTTCAGTCAAAAGGCTATCCTCAGTAACAGTATTGCCCAGTGGTACACATGACACCGCCTGCTAGGATGAGAAATTGTTGTTGTGTGCTTTTAAGTTGTTTCTGACATATGGTAACCTTAAAGTAAACTTATGATAGGGTTTTCCTGGAAGAATTTGTTTAGAGTGATTTGTTATTGCCTTCCTCTGAGACTGGGAGAGAATGACTTGGCCAAGGTCACCCAGTGGTATTCCATGGCTGAGTGAGGATTTAAACCCAGATTTCCCAGAGTCATAGGCCATTTCCACACTATACTGTTATAGTGCTATTATTCCACTTTCAACATCCCGTGGAATTCCAGGGTTTGTAGTTTCCTGAAACCAAAGAGCTCTCTAACTGAGAAATCTCAATGCCTCTCTTTAAACTGCAAATCCCAGGATTCCACAGGATGTTGAAAGTGGAATAATAGCACTATAACAGTGTAGTGCAGAAATGGCCATAGTCCTACACTCAAATGACTACAGGACACTGGCTTGCAGTTGAGAAATAGGAATGTACATTTACAAATGACATGCCAAATGAAATAAATATCAGGGCACCTTGACCCCAGTCTGGCTCTGTAGTCTTTCAGATTGTTCATTTGCATCTTCCAAGGTATCAATAGAATGGTCTTATATCAATTAGCAACCATTTTTCTTCCACATTACTACTATAGCAGCAGGTTCTGTTCTAAACTCTTTTTCAAAATCCTTTATTCAAGAAATTTCTGCAGTCTTTCTTTTTCTGCACTGTTATTATTCTGAAAACATTCCTGTTACTCAGGGGTTTCAGAAAAGCTCATACTATAGTCAACCCATCTTTTAAAAGATGCGTTTTTTAAAAAAAAAAAATAACCCTGCCTGTAAAGAAATACCCAGCACTGGAAGATAACTTTCTTAAGGGAAAAAAAACCTAAAAATAAGCTTGCTAAACTGGTGTATTTCCTTGGCCTGCAATCTACTGATGTATGGTCACACACTGACACTGTTTTAAATGTCTATTCTGTAAGCAAGTCATTAGGAGAAACCAGAGGGAATGCATCAGAAAGTCAACATACAATATAGATGTGAGGTTTTCAATGAATGCTAACGAATGGGTGTCTCTCAAACCAAAAAGGAAAGATTCAGCTGACAAGTCAGAAACAATATTCAGTACTACAAACAAAAATCCTTATATTTCCCATGTTATTGAATGTGATGGCTATTGACAATCATTATCAGTGAGTAGCAAAATATCTTTGCTATGAGTGCCAGGTTGCTACAGGTACCAGTTGGGATACCTTGGGGGAAGGCAATGTGTTTCACTGCTGAACTCCACACCCCAAAGGAAAAAAACCTGAAGTTTCTGTCCCCCTATGCTGTGTAAGAACATTTGCTTCAATGTTAATTCCCAATATTTTAAAACAGAACATAGTTCTAATTTAGAGTCACAGAGTCACAGAACCATACAAGGGGAAGAGATGCCAAGGGACACCTAGCTGCCATGAAGGAATCTTCTCTTCAGAAGTGGCTTTCTAATCTTATTGAAATACCTCCAGTGATGGTTCACCAACATCAGAGCCAGGCTATTCCACAGTCAGAGCTCTTACTTCAGGGCATTCTTCCAAAATGTCACCCCATTCTTCCATGTTACCCTATCTTCACGGATGACCCACTGCCTCTGTCCTATGAATAATCCAATCTTGCTTCCTTCCTACCTCAAATGCAGAGTTTTCTAAGCCTTGCTCTTCTGAACAAGGGTTAGGTGATGCAGAGCTCCTCATCCAGTAGGCTGGGGGTGACAACCTCTTTATATTATATTAGTTGTCATTGACTAAACATGTTTTTCAGGGTTTGGATCACTACCAGAGGAAGGGGAGGAGGCAGCACACAAAACTTAGGGCCTTTCTGCACCCTACCTTCTTGTGTGGTCCTCCAGTGATAATTCTGGCAGCTGCTCTGCCAGGAACGGAGCATGACAGGAGTGCTCCCTCTGCACCAGACTCGCTCTCTGCAGAAGGGAGTGTGATGGACATGCCTCTTCCTTCCACAGCACAGCTGGGTACGTTCCTAGGCTGCACTGGGGCAGAAAGTGCTGCCATCATGCTTCCGGGCCTTCTGCAGGACAAGTAATTGTGGGATGGTGGCACAATTGCAAGTCATTGATGGGGAAAACCTGTCAATGATTTAATCCATGATCATGCCACCTGGGGATGGGGAAAGGAGCAGGACCACAATGATATCATGCAGTAGCATCATCAGGGTCCCACTCCTTTTCCATCCCCATGGCAGGATGGGAGGCTACTGCAGAAAGGGCCTCGTTCTACCAGACACAACTGTGAGATGATGCTTGCTCCATATCATCTGTTTCATGACATAGCCTAAAATACGTGCAAAAAAGGATCTAAGTTTCTAAGTGGATCACAAGCTGGACATGTCAGTGTTGTGATTCAATGGTTAAAATTAAGTACAGGTCTGACTTTCCCATGAGGCAAATTCATTTTTCTGTCTCAGGTAACAGAGCAGATTCTGTAGTGTCAACGCACCCCTTCCAAATATTCACTCTGCTTTTGTTCCCTTTAGCATCCCTGGGCCACTTCAGCATCCATATTTCTTCTCTCTGCTGCTTATTCTTCCTTCTTTGTTAGTCATATGTGTGACTCCACCCAATCAAGGCTGATAGCACAATTTTGTGCAGCGAGTCAGATCTAGCCACATGGCTGAGGGCAGCTGAGGGCCAGAAGAAACGAAATAAATGAGTGAGCCATCCATCCTCCTGCCCCAAAAGGACAAGAGAACTGGCTGAAAATCATTGAGAAAACTGTGTTGTCTCAGCTTCACTCTAGTATGTTTCCATTTTAAATAGAAATGCATTTTATATTCTTGAGTGATTCTGCTGCTACACTTCACTACAATGCCAGAGCAGCCAAGACAATAAATAGCAGCTAACTGAAAAGTATTGTAAATGCAAGATTAATGGGTAAAAATGTTTGTGCTGAGGTTTTTTTTCCTCATTGAAGAACGGCTCTTTACACCTGTTTGCATTTTAATGGCTACCCTCATTGCTAAGTAAAAATTGCAGACTTTTCCCAGCTGCTCTTTAAATGGTACATTATAATTTTGAGGAAGCCTCATGCATAATTATATTTAATAGACATGGAATTGACTGATACACTTAGCAGAAACAACGACAACAACAACAAAAAGCCAGGCCTAGTTTTGTAAACATGCCATTGTACAATAACCCCCCAATGAGTTTGTTCTTAAATCTTCTAATTAATTTTTAATTAAAAAGCTCAAAGATACTATTATAGTTCTTGTCATAAACAGCAGCCCTATGTAAGTGCAAATGACTTTGGTACTCAGACAAATATCTCCTATTAAACCCTGTGTAAATGATGGCTCCGTGGTGCAGTATCATGGAGAACTGAGCTTTTGCAGAAGCCACAGTTCAAGGTAAACATGCAAGAAATGTGGATATTTTCTTCTTTTTTTTTTTTGGTTTTAAATGTGTGTCTAAGAGATAGGTTTATATAAGACATAATAGCTTTACATATCACATGCAAATCCAAATTGTCAGTTAAACCTTTTGTTCTTCTTGCCCTACACCTCCAGGTCTATATATAGCTCCCCAATTAACTATTCCATGAGGGATGGATTCCTGATTTTCTTGACATAAAAGAGTGCCACAAAAGGCAAACAGGCAACTTGGATGGGTCACATTTGTTGTTGTTGTGTGCCTTCAAGTTGTCTCTGGTTTATGACAATCTTAAGGATTAAAAAAAAACTATCATGGTGGTTTCCTCGGCAAGACTGGTTCAGAGGGGATTTGCCTTTGCCTTACTCTGAGGCTGGGGGAGTGTAATTTGCCCAAGGTCACCCAGTGAGTTTCCATGGCTGAGCAGAGATTCGGAGTCAGCTTTCTAGAGTCACAGTCCAACACTCAAGCTACTATACGAAACTGGCTCCACGCCAGTAGGAAAGTCTGTTTACTGCTTTCAAAATAGAAGCAGCTACTCAGACATCTCTAATTCAGAAATTTCAACTTCTTCCAGGGGATAAGTTGCTGGGGAGATGTCAGTGCTTGTAAAAGTTCTGTTTTGGACTACAGATTTCATAATCCCCAAGTCAATTTGGCATGTGATAGTTGGACTACGGTTTGGAGGTGTTTTTAGTCACAATTCCCAAAATCTTCCTATTAGCATGGTTAGTAGTAATGCTGGCTGGAGTTTCTGGGAGTTATAAGCCAAGCCTCCAGTCTCTGACCGCATCTTATCATCATTAGCTTGTGCCCCACACCTCAACCTGAAGAATCTGGCACGTGTTTGAAAATTCGAGGTCAGCTCAGAATAGTTCTGATATAACATATAGGATAATTTATGAAGTAGGCATGTGTAAGAGTCCCTTCATGGGAAGAAAATTTCTGAAGTTTTGCTCCTGTACAAACCAGTTTTATTTTAGAGACCACCTGACATTTTCTTCATGCTGAAATATTTCCTAGGAATTCTCTGCATTATCAAGGACTTTTATTCCTACTTCCAAGGTCAGTTTAAATTAACCTGGTATTTTCTGAAATGAAATCTATTTGGCAGCCTGTTTGCATTATTCCAGAGCTAGCTAAAATTTTGGCTGCCAGTAAAACAGAGAGTCCTATATCACCATCCACATTACATAACTTAACATATGCTTAGTTACAGAGCAAAGATGCTAAGAAACTTTGTTAATGAATTGCAAAGATGTGTAAAAGAACATCAACAAGAGAGTCTGACTCATATTGCTCCCCAATGTGCATTGAAACCAATACAATGCACATCAAGATTGATGCAATACATTTCTCATTGTCCATCAGTTCCATTGTGCATCAGTCCCATTGCACAACGATTACTTTGCTGCCTCTGATATATAGTAATGTAACAGCAGCCCTCTACTGGATGGACGTTACAGACCTGTCCAGTTCTAATTCCGGCAGACATAAGTTCACTTTCGAAGATGTAACCCCCGCAACAGGATTCTGGCCATTGTTTCCAGGACACCAATTCATCAGAGATCAAGAGGGGAAAGATGAATATCAGACTGAAATAAAATAATTCTAATGTTCAACTAGTTTAATATTGCTGAAGCAGTTTAGTATTTTAACTGTAAGAAGTCTCTCTGGAAATTGCTGAAAATCAGTTTCTGAAACATTCCCTGAGTCTAGATGCGACACATAATCAGGCAGAGGAGGAGGAACACAAAAATGGGGTGGGGGGAAGGGAGGGAAACCTGGGATATTTCAAGAAAGAATTTGTATGCATATCTGGGAATATGAAAGTCAAGTCAAAACAAAAAGAACTGCAAAGTCTTGATATTTCCAGGGACTACCTTTCTAAATGAGCTCAAAGTCTTTATTTTGCCATGTGAAATATAAATTGTAATGCATTACCTATCTCATGCATTTCCCTCATTGTCTAAACTTTACTCACTAAAGCATGTTTATGTCTATTTTCAGTTGTATGTATTTTAAATATTTGCATTTTAAAATGTGTGCATTGTTTTGCACCCACTTTATTTGTCTAACACCCATCCATAAGCCTTGCAAATCTATGAATTCTCCAGTCAAGATGATCTTTTGATGTTTTATCTAGCATTATTTTCCAATAAGGCTAATATACTTAAGATTAATGTTTTACCAGGGACACTGTATGCTCCTTGTTGTACAATATTCCTCAGACTTAGTATCAAAAATGGGCCAAAATCCTAAACAGAGATGGCATAGTATAGACCTCTGAACCTGAACTTACTCAGTAATTGTGTTATGCAAACCTTATGTTGAATGACAAAGATGTGCAATGGAAGGAAGTTAACAAATTTGGAACTAAATGTGCAGAACACATCCATCACAATGGCACTGCATGTGCTACTCCACTTCATCAACCTTGGGTTGAATATTTTCCATTGAATATGTAGAGAGAGTGAATACGAATCCATTATAAATGTGTAAATCTAGGTTACACACTAACAGGGACTGTGAATTCCAGCCATAGGAATGGGCAGCAGCTGTTCGAAGTGACAGAGGTCTGTTTCCCTGTTGATCCAGATGCAAAAGACTGGTGTTTCCACCCCTCCTGCAAGCACTCTCCAGTGTAAGGAGGAATTGTTATACGGATACTGCTTCTGGCAGTCATCCTAGAGACTGCTTGTGAGGGGGTGTAAACACAAGTCTGTTGCACCCCAATGAACAGGAGAACAGCCTCTCACTGCCCATAGTAGTTGCTGCCAGGGAGTCCGGTTTGGGTGAGGTTCTGACCAGATATGCTACTTAGTTAAGTATATCTAAGTAGTTGATCCAGAATCTTGGCCTTTGTCTTGCAGTACATTGGACAGAGTAGAGCCTGCTGTAATCTCTGTCTTACCATTCTAAGCAAAATGTCGCTTTGGAGATGGGAAATGCTGAGGCTCAGACCCAACAAGAGGTTAGGAACAGAACCAGGATTTATTTATATGTATTTATTTATGAAAATAGTAGTTGTTATTGTGTTTGTTTATACCCAACTTATTTCCTAAAAATGAGACTCAAGACATCTTACAAAGTAAAATAAATACAATATAGTTTAAATATAGGAAAGATCTATGCTAAAATGGAATTAAACAGTGACAAACACAACTGAAAACATACAATTAAACCTCATTAAAAGCAGCTTAAAAAACAGGACAGTTAAAACTGTACAGCATTCCTTAAAAGATTTTTCTTTTAAAAAAAACTTCAGTTCTGAAGAGTTTTTAAAAAGTCATTTCTGAACCACTCACAATAATCTTTGAGAACTCTTGGAGAACAGGAGAAGTCCCAGCAGACTGGAGGAGGGCAAATGTTGTCTTCATTTTCAAGAAGGGAAAAAAAGAAGACTCAAATAATTATCGCCCGGTCAGCCTGACATCAATAGCAGGAAAGATCCTAAAGCAGATGGTTAAAGAGTCAATTTGTAGAAAGCAATGCCGTAATCACTAAAAGTGAACATGGATTTCTCAGAAATAAGTCATGCCAAACTAATCTTGTCTCTTTTTACAATAGAGTTACAAGCTTGATAAGTGAAGGGGATGATGTAGATACAGCATATCTTAATTTTAGTAAGGCCTTTGACAAAGTTCCCCATGATATTCTTACAAAGAAGCTTATAAAATGCGGGCTGGGCAGGGCTACTGTTAGGTGGATTTGTAATTGGTTGACCAACTGAACCCAAAGGGTACTCACCAATGGCTGCTTTTCATCCTAGAAAGAAGTGACTAGTGAGGTGCCACAGAGTTCTGTCCTGGGTCCAGTGCTATTCAACATCTTCATCAATGACTGGGATGAAGGAGTAGAGGGAACGCTGACCAAATTTGCAGATGACATCAAATTGGGAGGGGTTGCTAATATCCTAGAGGACAGGATCAAATTTCAAAATGACCTTGACAGATTGGAGAGCTGAGCCAAAGCTAATAAAATGAATTTCAACAAAGAGAAATGTAAGGTCCTACACTTCGATAGAAAAAATGAAATGCACAAATATAGGATGGGGGTTGTGTGGCTGGATAGCTGTACATATGAAAGGGATCTAGGAGTCTTGGTAGATCACAAGCTGAACGTGAGTCAACAGTGCAATGCGGGAGCCGAGAAAGCCAACACAAATCTTGATTGCATCAATAGGAGTATGGTGTCTAGATCAAAGGAGGTAATGGTACCACTCTTTTCTACACTGGTTAGGCCTCATTTGGAATACCTTGTCAAGTTCTGAGAACCTCAATTCAATAAGGATTTCAACAAGCTAGAATGTGTCCAGAGGAGAGCGACCAAAATGGTGAAGGGTCTGGAAGCCATGCCCTGTGAAGAGTGTCTTAGGGAGCTGGGTATGTTTAGTCTGCAGAAGAGAAAGTTAAGAGGGGACATGATAGCCATGTTTAAATATTTGAAGCGATGTCATGTCGAAGAGGGAACGGGCTTGTTCTCCGCTGCTCCAGAGACTAGGACAAGGAGTAATGGATTCAAGCTGCAGGAAAGGTGATTCCACCTGAACCTCAGGAAGAACTTCCTGATGGTCAGAGGTGTCCGGCAGTGGAATATGCTGCCTCGAAGTGTGGTGGAGTCTCCTTCTTTGGAGGTTTTTAAGCAGAGGCTGGATGGCCATCTGTTGGGAATGCTATGATGTAAGTTCCTGCAAAGCAGAGGGTTGGACTGGGTGGCCTTTGCGGTCTCTTCCAACTCTATGATTCTATGATTCTATTATCTTGCTTGTTGTAACTTTCTACTGCTCCCCTCCCTTTAACCCCCCCACTTCTATTTTTGTCCCTTTTCACTCACACAACAAAATGGCTAAAAGTATAAAATATTTCATACAACACATGCAAGTTTACAAATATAGGCCTGAAATGGTATGCCACAAACCAAGTAATCTATCTGCTGTATCACAATCCAGGGAAAGCTGAGTTTAGAGCTGCTTAGGTTGTAACCAAAGAAAAAATATTTTTATTTAATTGCACATATATAATAGGGGATCCTACTGCCATGCAGCCTTCTTAGTCTATACTAAGAATTTCTTCCTTTTCCACCCCCCTCTAAGGCTCATGTAAGCCACTATTACAGCACTGCGTATCCCCCATAATTGGCATGGTTTAATAGGCAAATAATATTTGATTGGCATTATATTAATTGACACTGATATAAATAATAGCTGAGGTGACAGCAATGTCATGCTGGGAGAGGCAAATTACTGACTGTAAACATGACATGGCAGGTCAGGTCAGCCACACCTACCCAAGAGACCCAGTCAATTCAGGACAATAGCACGGCCGCTCTGAATAAATAGGTGTGAAACAGCAGGCTGGACTCTCACAGCTGAAATAGGGAAGTTCCCACCAAATTGTGATTGTCTTAACCCTGGTTCCTGTATACCTGGATGTTTCCCTATTGTTTCCCCACCTCTCCACAATACTTAACTATTACAAAAACCATTATCCCCTTGTCACTCAAACACTGGCCATTAACTCCATGTGGACTTCATTGTTTGTGTTGCAACTCCCATTGTCTGCTTAGCTGGAAGTGCCAGTCACAATCATACCCACAAGATATTTTTCAGGTACAAATATCACTGATATTAGTCTGTCCAATGCAGTTCCTCGCCATTCCAAATGTCACTCTGTCCATCCGATTCCTGAATGAGAATTGTCCTTAGGTTCCAGCCTAAGCCACATCTCTGCTTGCTCCGCTTCTCTCCAGACTGGTAAATATCATCCGAATCCTTCAATGCCCTCTGTCCCATTTTCCTCCCTTTCCTTCAGTTAGTCCTTGTGCAAGTGTGTGGGTGTTTGAGTTTTTGTGTATTTGGGTGAATCTTGTTAATAAAACACATTTTTAGTTTACATGTTTACTTTCCAGTCAGTTCTTTCCTGCATGAGCTGGTAAACATTGGTAGTCAAGATCTTGCTAAGTTGCTCCCCTCTCACAGGCCTCCTATTCTGAGCTAATTATTCCCCACTTTTGAATAGAAGTACTGGCAGCACAGGTTAGACCTTGTGGTACCCATGGTTTGAGGTAACATCACAGATAATGGGAGAGAGGGTGATTGAGAAGACCCAATGGGAAGTGCAGTCCCAACAATGGGAGGGTACTGTCGGGGCTACAACCTGGTCACCCTAAGATTCTTCCAGTCTGTCCTGTTACCCAGTCTACTCCATGCTGTTCTATGCCTTCAAATCATTTCTGACTTATGGAGATCTTAAAGCAAACCTATCATCAGGTTTTTGTTTCTTCAGAGCTGGCTTGCCATTGTCTTCCTCTGAGGCTGAAAGAGTGTGACTTGCCCAGGGTCACCTACTGGGATTTCATGGCTCAGTGAGGATTTTCACACTGGTCTCCAGAGTCCTAATCCAGCATTCAAACCAGTATGCACGTTGGCTCTCTCTTAGTCTACCCCATCTCTATCCATAAATAGAAGTTTTGCTTCAGTATCATAAAAGAGACAAGACAGATCACCAAGAAAGTGGATACAAATTTGCATGAAATTTACATAATTTGCTAATCTCAACATATAGAAATTGTTTTATTATTTTTAATGAACATATTTATCAGGATTAGCTAAATCATTTGCAAATCTATGCAAATTACATGTGAATTATAACTGAATTCTCTAATTGTTACCAATATTCAGATTTTTCCCCAGTGTTAGTACAATTTGAAGCAAAGATAAAGAAAGGGATGGGCCCTGAGCACCACAGCTGCAGCCCCCAACATCTCTGTAAGAAAACACAAAATCTACTGAACCCTATACACATCTTTCCAAAACACCCGGGACCAGTTTTACAGTGATTTATCAGCCCAAAATATCTCCAAAGTGCTTGCATGCGTGTCATTTTCATTCATTCCCCCTGAAACCAGCAACATCCGCCTCATCCTGAAAAGGTGGCTGAAATTGGCTTAAACTGGTACAAAATGGGGTCTGGAAATGACATCACAAAAATTGCCCAAAAGCAAAACTGACGGGAATCTCCTAAACCAATACTCTGGAAACTATGTGATCAGCAATAAGGTGGTATTATAGCATTGAGCTATTGAGATACTCATGATAATTCACATACACAATGTGGTAAAATACTATGACATCATATAACTGTATTCATACAACAATACCATTATGGAAAGAGCTGCAATGTGTTACCCTGTTTAGTGGGGGTCCTGGGAGGGACACCTAAATAACCAAACAATAAAACACAATTTTGGGGAAAATTAACTGGAGTGCTCACTTAAGCTAGTGAGAGGCAGGGTAACTTAGCGGGATCTTGCAACCCAGCATCTACAGGGTCAAGTCAGTCAAGCAGCCAGACGGGTTTAAAATAATCAAATGATGTTTTATTGAATACAAGCAAATATCAAAAACACCACAGTCACACAGCTAACTAAGAAATTAGAGGTTGAATTAAGGGTAGAGATTTTCAGGGAAAATGGGTGATACGACACCTGTCTCCTTGTCCTGAACCTTGTGGGAGAACCCGGAGGTGCAGAGCTCGATTAGCTGAGGGGAGCTCGCCAAGCAAAGCAGCAGCGAGACGGGATGAAACTCAGGAGAGATCCGAGGAAGGTCTCAGAATCAGGGGTTCTTATAGGGTGAATTGGGACGGCAGGCTGTGCCTTACTCAGGGAAAACAATGAGTTTTGGGTGCGAGACAATGTCTTGGAAAGGCCACAACTTTGCATGATGGAATCAGAGCCGAATTAACAATAGTGTGGCCAGTATGCAAATGCTCAGTGCTTATCAGTGGACAGCACAACCTTTGTCCAGTAGCCTGCTCAGGGCAGGAAGCCTTTGTTAGTATCGTGCATATGTAATGAGGTGTTTGCCAGAGAGGTCCCTGAAGCAATGAACCGGCTGTGTCTGGCCGGCCTGGGTGGAGAATGAAATCTCCAGCAATTATCAGCCGTGCCTGTGTGTGTGCTTGTCCGGTGGCCTCACAAACACGTGGAGCGGGGTGGCAGGGGAAAGCTGAATGGTTTGATATCAAAGTGATATCAAGTGCTATCTCCAGGTAGGCCTAGGCTGCAGTAACAAATGAATCAGAGCATACAAATCACACCTATGCACCTGGATAGTCCTTCAGCTAGTTAAATAGGACCAGCACAAAAATTGCCCCCACCACACTCTTGTCCATCCCTGATTTCAAAAGAAGCACCATATATCTGGACACAGTGCAAAAAACTGGATCGGTGACCTCAGAGCCTACCCTTCCACAGTCAGCCTCACCACTGATGGCCACAATTTGGCAGCCCTCACTCCACTGTATTTTGGTTCTTTATGTTCAAATTGGACTTGAGCCAGAGGTCCCTTCAAAACAGAGGAATGCCTCTGTGAAGTAGGACATGTGGCAATTGACAACAGACCTTCAGGTTGCCTGAAACCACTACCTCTACAAAGCAGAACTGTTCTCCATGTTGATTCCCAGTCCCTTACATAATGACCATGTCGCTTTTGTCCATTTTGCTGGCTCTTTCTCTGAAATACATCACAGGAATCTAATGCAGTAATTGAAGCACAACATGGTATCCTGGGAGCGAGGGTGATAGTACAAATGTGAGGTTATTCATAGTGTGAAAGCACGCAAGCGCCTGTTCTATGAAGAACACCGCATTAAAAGCAAAAAGGGGGGGGACCCTGAGAACAAAAAAAAAAGCGACCCTCATTTGCTAAATTTCTCTCGCTGTTCCTCTTTTAGCAAGGAGTAAAAAGCAATGACTTACAACTGAATTCTTGTCCAGCAATGCACATGTTCTGTATTTCCAAATCATTCAAAGTTGACTTCAGCAATTGCACGTTTCACAAAAGAAAAAAAAATGATATTAAAAATGAGATAGGCAAAGTGAAGCAACTTGATTTGTCATCAACAATATTAATAATAACATCATGGTGTTATTTTTAATGCTATAGGAACAAAACTTTTGTCTATCTTCAATTCATTTTCCTAAACAATGGGTTTTGCTTTTTTTTTTCAGGGGCCACAGACATGGCTGCTCACATAATTCAGGGTTGTAGCTTTGTAGAGGTGGCAAAATGAGGATGTCCCACCACCACAAGAATATGCCCCTCAATGAAATTTTCTATCAGTCCCCAAACTTGCAACACTGCAGTAACTTAAAACTTCAGTCGAGCATTTGAAAATATAGTTTAGACATCCGAAGGAAAGGGGCAAGCAAACTTACCAAGGGAATGTGAATGCAGCAAGCAGAAGAGCCACAAGTATGAATAATTTTCAACATTTCACTCTCTGCAGTGCAGGAAATTGAGGGGAGGACAGAATCTGCCCATTTTCTTTCTCCTATACTCAGTCCACAGATGCTCAATATATTATGTAAGCAGGTGCTACATGTTGAGAAATGGACCAACTCTGACTACCAAACTGCTGTGCTATAACTGCAGTTTTGAGCCAATAATGGAAAAGTAACAGATTAGTAGCATGTGGGATACCAACCATGTGTCAGTGAGAGTTGGGTAGGCTCCATCAGGAAGAAAAGGAGGCACTCATACTCTGTCCAAACACAGCTCGCTCTCAATGTAACAAGAAAAAGAGGGAGGATGTCTTCTACCACTTGTAATGCCCCTAACCTCACACCTCTCGTATAAGCTGCAACCCTTCTTGAGTAAGGGAACAACAAAGCTGGTGGCACCTAGAGGAAAAAAGAAAACAACAGGGAAGGGAAAGCCATTTTGATCAGATCCAAGTTTCTGTCCTTCAGCCTGAGCATGTCTGGGTCTGAAGAAACATGCAAAAATGATACTGTGAGAGTTTACCACAAAAACCTGATACAGATTCATTTTCTGGCACAGGCTTGATACATCTCGTCTATTGAACTGAGTGCTGAACTTGGTCCAACAACAGACCTAGCTGGGCTCAATGTCCTGTTCAGCCATAGCATTCTTTTGGTGATTTTCTGCAAGGCATTCACTGCACAGCCTACCTTATCAGATCCTCATAGAATCATAGAATCATAGATTGACCCCAGGGGCCATTGAGTCCAACCTCTTGCTATGCAGCAACATCCATCAAAGCATTCCCAACAGATGGCCATCCATCCTCTGCTTAAAAACCTTCAAAGAAGGAGACTCCACCACATTCTGAGGCAGCACATTCCACTGCCAGACAGCTCTGACCGTCAGGAAGTTCTTCCTGAGGTTCAAGTGGAATCTCCTTTCCTGCAGCTTGAATCCATTGCTCCTTGTCCTCGTCTCTGGAGCAGCAGAGAACAAGCCCCCTCCCTCATGAAGACATAAGTGACATATTTCCATGTACTCCACCATGAACATCTTGAAGCAAGGACACAACTTTGATAGACAAGTAGACAGATGATATGCTGTCCTTAAACCACAACAGAAGTATGTAGGTATATGAACCAAACTACCCCTTCTTGGGAGCAGGAACATTGCTAAGGATGCCCTTCAGGCCTTGGCACCAAAGCAGTGGGTTCCACCTCAGAAATGTGACTGGGTTTACTATACCCATTAATTTGTAGATAAAAACATCACTAACACTTCACAGTATTCTGGGAGGAGCTTTATTTGTCCTTAGTTTTCTTGCTCAAGGTGAAAACTATGGCATACTTCCAGTGCCATTGTGTTCCTTTAGCATTTGGCTTTCACTATGTAAGTCCTGAGTATCACCTTCGGATGAGCAGCCAGCTCTATGAAGTCTTTAAATAATCTGAGTCCTACTCTCACTCCAAAGTAAGGGCAGAAAGAATATTCAAAAATATTCAAAAAATGGTTGAAAAACAGGTTTCTCAAGTGTCAGGAAATCCTAACAAGAATCTTTGCAGTTCAGGACAGTGGCCCTTTTCATACCCTACCTTCTTCTGACATCTGTGCTGTGGGGATCCCAGCAGTGGCTCTGCCAGGGAGGGAGCACACTGGCTGCCTCTGTGAATGAAGGGAGCATGATGGCCCCACATCTTCCTTCCTTCTGCAGCCAGGTACTTTCCCAGGCTGTGCTGGGGCAGTAAGTGCAGCCATTGTGCTTCTGGCTCTTCTGCGGACCAGGTAAATCTGCAATAGTGGTGCGATCATGAGTCATCAACAGGGAAAACTTGTCAACAATTTACTCCATGATTGTGCCATCTGGGGACGGGAGAAGGATGGGACTGCAACAACTTCATGCGTAACTGTTGTAGTGGTCCTGTCCTTCTCCCATCCCTATGGCAGGCTGGGAGGGTGGTGCAGAAAGGGCCTTATTCTACATGAAATAATGTTTTTGTGAAGAAACCAAGTTTTCTTGCACTGAAAACTTGTTTCCTTTACAGAAATGTTATTTTCTGTGAAGAAAATGCAACTTTCTTCACCAAAAAAATATAAGTTTTTGCACAGAATAAGTCCTAAACTGTGAAGCCTTCAAAAACTATGCATTTCAATATTTTTCTTATACCAAGGAGAAAAATGGTAAAAATTTCTTCTTGCCTGAAAGAATTAAATTTACAGAGATGTATATATCTACTCCTAAGCATTCTGGCCACAGCACTGGCATCATCCCAGTTGCTGATCCTTTGTAGAGGCCACATTGTGAAAGAAGTATGAACTGTGAGTTACACTGGAGATCCACCCATTAGGCAGAAGAAAGAAAGTAGGAAGCACTATACCACGTGTGTGTGTGTGTCTTCAAGTCACCTGTCGACTTCTGCTGATCTCATGAATTCCATAGGGTTTTCTTGGGTAAGGAATACTCAGAGATGGTTTTGTCAGTTCTTTTCTCTGAAATATAGTGTACAGCACCTGGTATTCCCTGGTGGTCTCCCATCTAAGTACAACCAGCTTAGTTTCCAAGATCAAATGGAATCTAGTGCCTTTAGGTTATTTAGTCATATAAAAACTCTTTTGGCTTCTTCTGAAATTTTTCAGTTTTATGTTCTTAGGAAAAGATCTCCATGTGCTCTTGTCAGCTCCCAGTGTGTGAAATTTCATTGGTGATTCCTGAAATCTGAATAGGCACCATAAAAGTCGCTAATTATACTTTAGAAACGGACACCTAGCTTTTGTCTGAAGCCAACCTTTCTTCCACAAATCAGTAAATGAAGAAGCCAGTGGTTCTTCAACCTCTCCTCTAGTATCAGCCTTACTTGGTGTGGCACAAGAAAGCATTTAAAGTATGTATTCAGAGCATTTATTTTTTTTAAAAAAATGAAAAGATGGATACTGCACATCCCTGCCAATGTATTCAAGTGCTCTAAATCTGCTGAAATCTCTCAGTTTTCTGTGCGCGTCAGTGGGAACCATAGTTACACCACTTATCCACCCAACTGAGAGCTCTTCAGATCTGCTTAGCTCCAGAAAACAGTTGTCTCTTCTCTTCTAATTTCACACAACATTCTGTTCAAAAGTCCATTTACAGCTTGCTGATTGTGAGCTCCCAGATTTAATAATAAAATGCATTAGTTCCCTCTTCACTTGGGGTGGGATCCTTCTGAGCTTGCCAATTGTTGAACCAGCCCCATGCAGCTGTCTCTTTAAAGGGGAATTTACATGTCACTGTCTGCATATGATGTTAAATGCATAGATAGAGAGTGGTCTGCTATAGGGAACATATAATTCTCTTGTTGAAACAGCTCTGCTGACTACTTGTCTGTTTCTGGGCACAAATCAAAGCACTGTCTATGATCTATAAAGCCCTGTGAGGTCCAGATTATCTGAAATCCTGTATCACCCTATGTGAGCTTCCCATGTCTTAGCATCTTCAGAACAGGCTTTCTCTCTGTCTCACCATCCTCATGTTCTATGTGGGAAGGGTATAGCTGAAACCATTCTTGGTAGCTTTTCATAGGCTGCAGACTTTCCTCCCAAGGGAAGCTCAGTTGGTCTTCTCTTTCCTCAGTTTTCACCAGCAGGCAAAAATGTTCCTATTCAAACAGGCCATCAGCCCTTAACTGTTTGGGATAGAACGATATGTAATGAGGGTGCTGTTGTTGTTGTTTTTAATGTTGAATGTTTATTTAATTTTTAAAATTGTTTTTAAATTAATGTTTTAATTGAAATGATTATCTAATTTTTTTAAAAAAAATTCTACCGCATTATGTTTGAGCTATTTTCTTTTAACTTACATTTAGCAGTTAGCAGTTACATTTCTATACCACTTATCAGTGTCACGCACTCCCTAAGTGGTTTATAACATGTAAGCTAATTGCCCCCAACAAGTTGGGTACTCATTTTACCAACCTATGGAAGGATGGAAGGCTGAGTCAACCTGGAGCCCTGCAGGATCGAACTCGCAACATTGTGGTTGCAGTACTGGCATTTAAACACTGCGCCACCATTATAAACCACTTTGAGACCCATATCTGGAGAAATGTGGGATATAAATCAAATCAATAAAATAAAATAATAAAATAAAATAAAATAAATATTGTGCCTACTATAATGGTGCCATCAGGGCAGACCTGGGGAACATACTTTTAAAATGCTGCACCCTAGAATGAGCAGGAGAATCCCAAAATACAGCAGGGATGACTTTCTACATTTTAAAATAAATAATTCACATTATCATCTAAATCAGGAGTAGGCAAGTTTGGAAAGTAAGGAGGCCACATTAGACTCCTAGGAGATCTTGAATGGCCTCACCCCCACTACACCCACAAAAAATTGTTTTGTCCCCAAATGACCCCAAGCATCTTATACAGTATGAGGGGGGCATTCTCACCATGTTTTAAGGCTATCCTGGACCGTTTTAGGCCCAGAAGAGACCTTTTTAAAACAACAAGAAATGAGAGGAAGCCACTTCCTGTTTCATTTATACCCTCTCCTGGGTATAAATAGGCCCAGAGTGGGGCCACAACATGATGGCAATGCTCCTCATGCACCCTAGAGGTCATTTTGAGGCATTTTGGAGTAAAAAAAGATTTGACTCCTGAGGGCAGAAAAAAAAAACTGGGGGGCACATGTTGCCCATGGGCTGTACTTTGCCCACCCAATCTAAAGATTGCATGCATGTATATATACACACACAGACACACACACACAGGGCGACTGGATCATTAAGTTCATAGTCTAACTGCACCACTGGCCTCCTTGCATCTTTACCTCAAAATTTCCATGGGCTGAGCTTTGTATCTGCAAAGAAGAAATTTAACATGTACACATCTGAAAGTATGCGGGAACCCCACAAGGGGAACCATGTGTAATTTAGCTATGCTTGGAATTCCATATAAATTCAGCTGTACATGCTTAACTTATTCACATGCAGATGTTGCCTTCAGCTGGCTGATATTTCAGGGAAGCTTGTGGATCTATAAATGTAGACTGCAGTGTCTGAAGAGGGCCTCGTCTTGAAAACTTTCACTAAATGCTATCTGCGTACCAGTCCTCTTTTAAACTCCAGGAACAAGGGCAGTTTTTGCTGGGATAAGCTTTTTTGTTCCATTTTGTTCCTCAGTTGAGCTCTGGAGAGCATTCACAATTTGTCTTCAACTCCAAGCTTATCTTCATAAACTGAATAATTCCTTGTTGTCATCAGTCACGGTGAAAGATGGTGACTGGCCCATGGTTGCCCAATGAATTTCATAGCACAGTGGGGACTAGTACTAAAGTCCTAATCCAGCCATCTAATAAATACAACACAGTGGCTGGTCTTTTCTCCTTCAGTCTTGAAAAAGGTTACATAGAGCTTAAAAATGTAGCTGGGGATTGTGGGAGTTGTAGTCAAAAGAAGTAAGAGATTTCCAAGCTGTGAGAGAACATCACATTTTGTGCTGTTATTTGTTCTTCCAATATGGTGCCTGTCATACAAATGATCTAGAATTTCAACATAAGATATTTATTTTATTTACTTATTTACTTTCCATCTCACATTTCTCCTGCCAATGAACTCTAAGCAGCTTCCAAAAATTATAAAATGAAGTCCCACTAAAATCATATTTACGTGGAACAAACATGCAACAGACAACCATTTAAAAGTGGTACATGGAAAAACAGTAACCCAACCTTTTAGTATTCTGTATTTTAAATAGATGATCATATACTTTTTTTTCCATAAAGGCCATGTCTTAGAATATTTGGCAAAATTTAGATCCCTTTTTGAGCCTTCTCCTCCTAAGGGAAATTGTGGTTCAGAAATGGATAATGCACAGTGATTGATACATTTTGCCCCATTCTAGCACACATCAACAACAGCCCTGAAGAATCCTTGCTCAATACAGCATTCCAAAAAGCGAAGGGAAAAATATCCAGGAGACAGAAATCACCTTTAATGTCTGTTCTGTTCACCCTTTTCCTCTTTGATACTCTTTTTATACCCTCATCTGGGCTGAAAAAAGATGAATGTTTCTTTCACTTCTATGAACATAAATGAAGCTTGCAGGAGGGAAACAGTTTTATGGAGACTAGAGCCATTTCCACACTAGACTGTTATAGTGCTATTATTCCACTTTCAACATCCTATGGAATCCAGAGGTTTGCTGTTTAGGGAGGGGTAACCCCAGGAATTCATAGGATGTTGAAAGTGGAATAATAACACTATAACAATCTAGGACGGAAATGGCCTAGTACTATCATGTAGCCAGCTCTTAACAAATTTGTTAACAAACTTAACAATGCTTCCCTCACTGCAGAGGTATTTTTTTAAGTTTGTGAATTTCCAACCACACTTATCATGCTGTGAGAGGTCTCTATGGCCATTCCCGCACTACACTCTTATAGCGTGATTATTCCACTTTCAACATCCTATAGAATCCTGGGGTTTACAGTTTAGGGAGGGGCCGTCCGCACTATGCTATAAGAGCGTAGCGTGGAAATGGCCTATGTTTTGTTTATGAAAACCTATTGTGCATTTTCAGTCCAGGCTTTTACCAGAAGAGTATGTACTCCAAATGCCTACCTTGAAGTCCACTTTGCAGAATGATATTGTTGTTGTGTTTATGACTTACGGTGACCCTAAGGTGAACCTATCACAGGATTTCCTGGGGCTGAGAGTGTGCAATGTGCCCAAGGTCACCCAGTGGGCTCCCATCACCAAGCAGGGGATTGAACTCTGTTCCCCAGAGTTGTAGTCCAATGCTCAAATCACTATGTCATGCTGGTTCAGGGTTATATTACTGGTGACCAATAATCCATTAGCTTCAATATCCACTGCATTTGATTAATAATCAGAATGGCATAATCAGTACCATTGACTACTATAGATTTCCAAAGTGTGTAAAGGACTAGAGGAGTGATCCAAGAAAAAAGAGTGGTACTGCCTTCCTTTATTTTCTCTGATTCGTTTCCCTTCTTTCCTTTTAAAGCAGAAAAAATAATGATGAAGGTAAGAGTTTTGTCAATTTGTGTTGAGCTGCCTGGTGGGTAGATAAAAATAGCAAGAGCTGAAAGCAAAATCCCCTCCACCCTCCTCAAAATGTGCTCTAACCATGGTGTGAAAGCGTGAGTGTTGTTCTGTTAATGAATGGGTGTTGAGAAGCCAGATTTGCCTCCTAATGGGTTCTCTTCATTCAAATTGACCTTCAGTAAGATCGGCATCAAGGCGGAGATAGTCATTATTGTCTAACCAAGGAGATCTTTATCTACAGACTAAGAATGCATCTGTCTGCACTAGTCAGTGACAGACATTCAGTGTTACTTTAATTGCTGTAGTTCCATCCTATATAATCCTAGGATTTGTATTTTCATGAGGGACTTAGAATTTTCTGTAGGCACACCCTGCAGGACTCCAGGAGATCATTCAAAGCACTACATTCAGTTATCTATCCCAGAATGTGACCACTTGGACACAACCAAAATATCTCATATCTATGAATAGGGAAGGTCTTTGGGAAGTGCATCCCTAAGTCTGAAATTCTTTGTCCCAAACATTTTGTACCAGGTAACAAAGGGACCCCAAGAGCTATCTTACTCAATCTCCCCACAGCACAAGAATCCACAGCTAAAGCACATTGAGAGGTGCCCATTTAACCTCATTTAAAAACTTCTAATTAAGGAGAGTCTACCACCTGTAGTCTATCCCACTGTTGAACAAGTCTGACTGTTCGTAAATTCTTTCTAATATTTTCTTGTAATTTAAATTTATTAGTTGAAACCCCATCATCTGGAGCAGTAGAAAATAAACCCACTCCATCTTCCATAGCAGCCTTTCATATATTTAAAAATGGCTATCTTATCACCTTTCAGGCTTCTCTTCCGTTGACTAATATAACCAGCTACTCAAGGATTCTCCATAGAGCCTGCTTTCCAGGCCCGTTACTATCTTTGTCAACCTCCTCTGGACATATTCCAATCAGTGTGAATATCCTTAAATTGTGGTGTGTAGAACTAGGCAAAGCACTCCAGGTAAGGTCTGGCCAAAGCAAAAATAGAGAGGTACTATTACTTTGGAGACTGAGCATCGTATAGTGGTTTGAGCATTGGACCATGATGCTGGAGACCAGTTTTCAATTACCTACTTGGCCATAGAAACTCACTGGGTGACCTTGGGCACATCATATACTCTCAGCTCCAGAAAACCCCATTATAGGGTCATCTTAGGGTCACCATAAGTTGGAAACAGTTTGAAGGCACAAAACAACAGCTATTTAATTAATCTGGACACTGTACTTCTATTTATGTAACCTAGAATTGCATTGACTCTTTTGTTGTAGTTGTTATTGCTTCGCACTACTGACTCATGTTTAGTTTTAGACTACTAAGACACTCAGATAGTTTTCACACATACTGTTGTAAAGGAAGCTTCCATTTGAGTGACTGTTTTTCCTGCCTAAACATAGCACCTGAAGTTTATGACTGTTGAAAGGCATTTTGTTCTACAGTTTTTTAAGGATATCTTGAACCCTAGTGAACTCTCATTCTTTGGAGGTTTCTAAACAGAGGTTGGATGGGCATCTTTCAAGGGTGATATAGTTGTGTGTTCTTACATGGCAGGAGGTTGAATTAGATGGCTTCAGCTCTAACATTCAATGATTCAACACAAGAGGAGAGAAATATGCAAGATTTACCTAAGTTCTTGCTGATGTGGAGGACTTCCATGGGTAGAAGAGCCTCTCATTTTCAGACATATCCCTTTCTTCTGATCAAAGTAACAATGGTGAGGAGGGCTAGAATACTGCCTTTCTCATATATTTAAACACACTTCACAAACAACCGAATAGGGCTATTGAAGCATTCATTTAAGTGGGGATCAAGGAGGTACCAAGAATAGCACTGAGGGAATTAAGTAAGAAGTGGGATGACAGCTATATCATATTATCTGCCTTAACCCCCTAAGCTGACCTACTACATTCAGGTGCAGTGTGTCATATTGTCTTATCACCCTTCCACCCAACTCTGGACAGTTTCTGTACATAAAATGTGGGGCTACGACCTTGTCCCTCTAAAGCCACAAAATGCCTCAGGCTGGTCATCAGTTCCTTCCAGAGGATCTCAAACATGTAGATATTGGAGCAGAGGACCTCTCCTACATTGTTTATTCTTTTTTATTAATAATTTCTACCACTTCAACCATACTCTGATGCTGCTTGGACACATGTGACCCGTTTTTATCTATGAAATACTGGAGGATATGTGAATCCTACACACATCCAGATGCTGTTAGATTGCAGCTCCCAGCATTCCTCAATGTTATTATGGTAAGGGATGAGGTAAACAAAGAACTGTTTTATTTCTTCACCTAGCTGAATAGCTGAAGCAGCTCCACTGAAATACAGTTAGTGAATTGGCCAGAAATATAAAAGCCTCTCAGCTGGAACTGTGGTGAAGAATTAGCTCACCGTTTAATGTAAACTTATGTATTTCATATTTCCCAGGCCAATATATAAACCAAAAAGCAGTAACACATGAATATTCAGACTTTTCCTTATTTTTCTGATAGCAGTTTTCCAATAAACAATGCATACAAAAATGTGTACCTTAGGGGCAAAATGCACACTACTGCATATATTACTGAAATTAACACAACAAATTCATTCCATTAGGGACACCTGACTGCCAAAATGTGAACATTAGGTAAAATGAAATGCAAAAATATGTATATTAAGACTGTGCATAAAAATTCATGCAAATTATGGAAAACTTGTGCAGAAACAGGACCAAACTTAGTTTGCAAGAAGGAGGAACCCTGACTGACATATTTATCCATTCCTATGCCTTAGCAATAATCAGATTTTTTGAAGGGGAAAAATGGAAAAGGAAAAGTGAATAACCCCCTGCCCCACATAAATGGTATCCTGGGGCATAAGACACAGTGAGTTGCTGCAGAGCCTCCTGGGAACTTGCCATTTAGTTACAGCTTTCTGTCTATGAATAAACCCAAGCAGCTGATGCTGTAGGCTGATTCATGTTTACTAAAAGACTACACTTGCTAAATTAATGCATTTCCTTGGCACCAAATCCAATGATGTATAGTATCCTGCTGACTCTCTTTCAAGTGCTCTTTCTGTAAGGAAGTAAACATGTTAGGGGAAAAGAAAGCACAGCTAATGCATCAAAAAGTCAATAAAGAATTGATCTTTTGAATAAATGTAGATGAACATATCTCAAAATGAGATTTACAAGCAGTAGTTGATAATTCAGGTCCAGTTCCCCACTTGAACAATGAGAGAAGGAAGCTCCTACTTTACAAATTGGTTTGAGATATGACAGGCTGAAGTGTGTCCAGAGAAGGACAATCAAGGGGATCAAAGACCGGGAAACCAAGCCTTAGGAGGAACAACAAAGAGAGCTTGGAGAAAAAAAGATGGAGAGGTGACATGACAGCTCTCTTTAAATAACTGAATGGAGCAAGCTTGTTTTCTGCTGCTCCAGAGGCTAAGGTCCTTACTGCGCAAGTTGTCATACTGCTAGAGCAACACGTTGTTTCCAGTTCAAGACTCACGCTATTGCACAACGTCATTGCTAACCAGCTGCTTTTGCATTCCCATGCATTGGAAATCCACCCTTTTTCACTGGAGGAAAAAAAATCCGGTAATGTCTTCCTTTCCCACCACAATCCCCTCAGCTGGGTGAGTGCGGTTTCTCAATAGCACATGATAGCGCTTCCTGTCATCAGCAATCCAAGAGTGGGCATGGTATGGGCACGTCCAGTTTGTCCCTCCCTCAGCTACTCCCATGGCATAGCAAGTTCAAAATCTATCACCTTTCCATGTTTATTTTAATTTTCTCCTTTGAGTTAAAACTTTTTTAAACAATCCTTTTTTTAGCATTATACTGAAAAAACACAATGGCATACCAGTGTGTCATGACGTTACAGTGTTGCTGTGCTAGTACAGCTTTTTAAAAAACCTGACCAATCATGAGCTGCGGGGCGGGGAAAAGGACTCGCCAATGACACTGTAACACAGCGGGAACGCCAGTGGCAATGACACTACTCACCCGCTTAATTCGAAAGAATGCCGTAGGGAGTGTTCATAACCTGCTACCATCACAGAAGTGGCAGTAAGGGCCTAAGACATGAAGCAATGGATTCAAATTACAGGAAAAGTGATTCCACCTAAACTGTAAGAGCTGTTTGGCATTGGAATAGACTGCCTTAGAAAGTTATAACTCTTCCTTTCTGGAGGTCTTTAAACAGAGGTTGGGTTGCCCTCACTCACGCATACTAGATTTGTGTATTTCTGCCTGGCAGAGGCTTGGATTAGATGGACATTGTGGTCCCTTCCAACTCTGAAATTCTATAATTCTGTGGTTGTATGATTGTAACCCATTGCTATACATACTGCAATTACAATGTTACCCACATCTAGGTGAATGGTGAGGTACAGGGCTTCTTTGATACTCTGAGGATTTCTCAATATTGGCAAAAGGTTTAAGCTTTGGGGCAAATTTTGAGGTGCTTTCCAGGTTGAAAGGAGCATTACAGTTTAGGGAGGAGCCTTTAGAATTCTCAGCCACACAGCTCTTTGGCCTCAGTAAACTACAAACCCCAGAATTCCACAAAATGTTGAAAGTGGAATAATAGCACTGTAACAGTGCTAGTACAGAAATGGGCTTAATTTGCAGAAGACAGGAGGGAACATAATCTTGCCCTTCCCTGTAGACTCAGGCAAAAGCAAACTGATGAAGCCTCTCTTATCTTCTCTGTTCTTCCTCGTTAATAATCTTGACCAAACTCTAATGTTGCTCGGCCACATGCATCTTAGTTCTCATCTCTGAAATGCTGGTCTAGGTGCTTTTAAAAAAGGGATTTTCTAGGAACTAAAACAGCCCTGAGTAACAAAACACATGATGAAATTGTTTCTGTGGCCCTAAAAAGTATGGGGGTGGGACTTGAACAAAAAGAAAATGGGGTGCGAGTCTTTGGAAGCCTCAGAAATAATCTTGATGGCAACAACAGGCCACACTTTTCCAAATCTGTCCTAAATCAAGGGGTAGATAGAAGCTTGCTTCCACCAACTGGGCATTCCTTAAAAGATTGGAGGTTGCTCTAAATTGCTTCTTGGTGTTACATGAAAGAGATAGCAACTCTTCTCACCTTTCCTATCCAAAAAGGGGGCCAAGGGGCCCTCTGTCTTTCCGTTGTTTCTGCCTTTTCATGCCAATAGACAAAGAAGCACCAGTAGCTACTAGGAGAGAATTGCAGGGAAGCTAGAAGGTGGGAGATACTCTACTTGGTGGTGGTGGTGAGGATGATGATGATGACGACAATAATAACTTGGATGACAACAGTGCTATTGTTCCTCAAAACTGCTCAGGGAGCTATACATGCTTGATACCTGCCTCTCCTTTTTATCCACACAATGTTTCTGTAAGTTCAGTCAGACTGAGTCAATGATGATTTCTGTTCCATGCGATGTTTCCTGCTGCTCCTAGCAGCTAATACTATTTGCTTGCTGAGCAAATGTTTGGCAACAGCAGGTCCTGAGTGAAGTCATTTTACTTAAAAATAAAGGCATCAAGGAACACTGATTCACTAGTTTCAATAATTTCCATTTTAACTCAGTGGAACATGTGTTATGCTCACCAATGGTATCATGGTGGCAGTGGCAGTGACAAGTGAGACAATGATGATGATTCAGTATGACAATTTCATCTGTATTCATATTATCACATTTTATTGACTTACATATTCCATAAAGAACAAAAAGAATGGACCTAAAAGAACTGCACGCATCTGAAACTCATGAGATAGTAGCATACAGCCAAATATTCGTTTTGTTACCTTGAATTAAAATTGGAAACAATGTTTTTTCTTTCTTCCTTTTCCTTTTTCCTCCTCCTCTCTCTCTCTGCCTCTGTGTCTCCCTCTGCAAACACAGTGACAGCTTTGTTTCCAGAGAAGGCAGAATGTTCATAAACATTCTGTGTCATTGCACTAGATAAGCCAACTGGCCAGTCTCTTCCTTTTCCCCATCCCCATCCTGGGTTGTTGTCAGAGTCAAAAGCCAAGCTCTCAGTAATTGCCTGGCCAAGAAGTCACATCATTAAGCTGTTAATTTGTATATGCAGTGTATATATCAGAATTACTTTCAGCATGTACACCAGAAAAAAAAATATTATCCAAACCAATGTAATGCTGAAAATCACAGTGAAAGTGCAAGTCAAATATGTCAGTGCCACTGCAACATTTATAGCTGTTTCAAAGCCCCAAAAGGTATACATGCGGTTTCTGTGGACATTAATCTGCAAGGCTGTCATTAAATCGGAATGGGGTCGGAGAGGGAGCTGTCTGCCAGCCATTCCCCATTAAATTCAGCTACTTCTGCACATCTCTAATTAAGAGACTCCAGCTCAAGTTCCAATTGACAAACCACTACATCTAGATGACAGGCACTCAAGAATGCTTGAGCATCTAATACAGTGAGATGGGGTGATAGCTGGGGTAATTCTGGGGAAAATTTCTAATTACTCTCCACTTCAGAGGTTAAAAGCAAAACCTAACTGAATGGCCCACTTCAGATTTTATATATTTGATTCAGGTAGCTGTGCTCTAAAAGCAAATATTGGAATCCAAATGAGTGACCGCTTGCTTATATATTCAGTACAATACCATCTCATCTCTTCCTGCATTCACTCTTCAGTGCCTTGCTGCTTCACTGTTTTGTCATTCAATATACCAGTGCTCTGTTAAACTTAATTTCCAGTACGTAATACAAGCTAATCAATGACTTGCCATTACAGAAAGAGGACAGAAAAGAGCTGGCAAGGTGAATGAATAAAAAAGAGATCAAAATTCAATCTGATGAACATAGCATCCTATTTTTTTTTAAAAAAAAATGCAGGATTGGTTTCAGCACCTTCAATAGCTTCTGTACAATCTGCAATAAAACCCAAAGGAGATTTACAGCTAACATAGAAGTCACCGGCCACATCTGTGGGGGAGGGGGCAGCCTATCAATCTCTCATTCTCCCTACCACACTCCCTCTGCATCTTTCTGTCGAGAACTAAGCAGAAGTCTCCAAAGATGCCACCTTATTCACCAAACCTTCATGATTCATTAAAAAAAAAACACCTCTTATTCTGTCACCTAGGCCCTTTCCACAGCTTACTAAATCCCAACAGCGTCCAGTGGGGATCTCAGTAGAGCTTCTCCCAGGAGGGGAGTGCAATAGGAGCACTCCCCTCTGCACCAGCTGCCTCTGTGAATGGAGGAAGTGCAATGCCACCACCTCTTCCTTTCACAGCACAGCCAGGTACTGCACTTAAGGTAAGTGTGCATGAGTGGCAGGAGGGCTAATCAATCACCGGTCATTGGTGGGGAAAACCCATCAATGATTTGTGGTGTGACTGTGCCACATGGAGATGAGAGAAGGACAGGATGACAACAATGTCGTGCATAAGCATCATCTAGGTCCCATTCTTCTCCTGTCCTCAATGAGGGATGACAACATCATGTGGAAAGGGCCTTAGAGTATCTTTTGTATGCATTTTTTTTTTCAGAATAAAACTGCAGGAAGGCAAGCACCAGTCCATTGACATGCCTGTCCTCTGCTTCCCTCACTCTCATTCTCTCACATGCACACCCATCACCTAGAAAGAGCACAAAGCAAGAGTACAAGAAGACAATTGACCTGCACTGCCTTACTCCTCCCCCTGCTAAGTCACCTCACTAACTCTCATAACAACAATGGAGGAAAACTTGTTGCTTTTCTCTTACCAAGGAATTAATTGTAGTCTGTCTCATTCCTCAGGGAAGACAACGATGTTTCTCCCCATTACTTGTGGAAAGTAATTCATTCCAGGTTAGTGGATATATAGAATATTCCTGTGAACTGTGGAATTTTTGTTTCCAAAACTGTGTAAAGAGATATATAGTGCCTCCTTACTGAGGATGTGCTGTGTTAAATTATTTGTTCTCAAAGGGGAGGACAAATAATTTAATAAATTTTCTATCCACTGCCATATGTCTTAGCAAATTCTCCAGCTTTTGAAGAGGTCTCTCAGGGGAAAGTCTCTCAGTATTCCTCCACCTTCCTCACTGAACCTTAGAAAGGTGGGGGAAAGCTGAATGAGGATCAGGGAGGCTATAGCCTTCCACAATCAGTTCAGCTCTCCCCTTCCAATTTCAAGGAGAGTTCGCTGAGCAAAGAGAATCATTTTCACCACCTGTGATCTAATAGCTGGTTTATGATAAAGCAGCTGTTGTTGTGCACCACGTACCAGAACCCAGCCCATGACTTATTGTCCTTACTAGACTGCCCCACATCATCTTGCTTTTCAAAGTGAAGAAAAACCAGAACCCTGAGTCTGGGCTGGGTGGGAGCAGGAGTAGTCCATAGGTCTATTTGAATACTGGGGCAGGAGGAAGAAACAAGGAAGAGGATCAAATGTTGGTGCTTTCCTTCCCTTGTTTGTTGTTTTTTTCTTGAGTTTTCAAATATTCTTTCCATTTCTACTCCTTATACAACAGTTTCATTAGGCAGCTCCCTCTGCTTGAGCCAAATGACCACTGATTGGCCACAATGTGATCCAGAAATGCTCTGAGATGCCACCATGGAGCTGTTTCCTCCCTGTCTAGCAACCAGACTTCCATGTTAGCACAAGGGCACATTCTACCAACAGCTTCACATAGTTTCTTGGCTTTTGAAGTTCCATGACTTGAACTTAATGGTTTGTCCAAAATACAATAGATCCATCCAAACAATTATCAGTTTTTTAGTTGAGGAAAACCCATTGATTCAGCTGGTATATTCCAGTTAGGACAAACCCATAGGTTTTGAGGCATGATTTTCAAGCTGTGAAGCTTCTGTAGAAGGTAATGATGGCAGTAATAGTGATAGTAAAGTCCTACTCTGGAACTTGCTTTGGACACGAGATGACTTATGACCAGAAATACAGTCTTTTCAGGTATGGCACGCATCCCAGGAATGCTGTTCTCACAATGAACCTAACTTTTTGTCCTGTTTACTGGCTGTTCCACTGATTTTAACTATCTATTTCCCATTGTTTTAAAATATATAAGCTGTTTTGGTAATCTTCAGACTTCTGATAAAATAAATCCAAATGAATAATGCATATAAAGTAAAATAATAATGAAGAAATGATACAGTTAATATTCAGGTTGCAGAGAAAGTTTAATGGGTTCTGATCACCACAAGTTAATTCCATGAATAATGAAATATTCATTACAATTCTTTGTCCAGTGTTTGTTTTTCAGTTTTGCAAGATTCTATCAAGAACCTAAGTTCAGTAAAGTTATTGTGAAACAAAAGGACATATATACATTTGATGACATTGAAAAGTTGTCAGTGTTCTTTTTACTTGTCCGACTTGATTGTGTTTTTTTAAAAAAAATACTGATAATAGGAGGAAATTTACACTGAGAATAAAAGAGAAAAGAACCTAAGAGAACAATTAGAATGAACAAGTTTTCTTGGTCTGCACTTCCTGCTGGATTGAGTTTTCATTCCAGAATCCTGATGGACATTTTTGGACGTGACCAAAAAATTTACAAACATTTCAAAAGCACAGAAAAGACAGCTTGAATGCACTTTAATCAATGAGGTGAATGTGCTCAAGAATGTGCATACATTGTCAAATATGTACACAGACATGCACACAGCAAAGGAGAGAACACTTACAGCCCCGCCACACCTACTCCCTCCCCATCCAACAGTGCCCATCATTTTCAGCTGTTCTTGGGAAGTTTTGTAGCTCTTCAGAAATTTTATATACTAAAGGTGGAGTCAAAGGTGTAGCTATGGGGAAAGTGTCAAACTGAAAGCATTGATGCCAGCAGCCCCTGTATTCAGCCTCTCCAATGAAATTTTCCTTCAGTCCTCAAATTTCTAACATTGCGGAGAGTGACACATCGAAAATCATTCACACTTTCTGTTGGCTGTGTTTACATTCTCTTGGTAACTTTACCTGCCCCCTATCTTTCTTTGGATGCCTAAACTGTATTTCTAAATGCTCAGTGGAAGTTTTAAGTTACTGAAATGCTAGAAATTTGGTGACTGAAGAAACAGTTCATTTGAGGAGGCAACATTTTTATTTAGGGGAGTAATGTCCTCATTTTGTCCCTCACCTTTGAAGCTACAACCTTGGGTGGAATAGAAAGCAATTAATTTCACCAACCTGCAGACAATCTTCAATTCATTGGAACAGTATAAATATAGCATGGAAAGAAGCTGACCAGTTCACAGACAGCAGAAGATGAGATATGAGAACCGGTGCAAAGTTGGAAGGAAAAGTTTGCATATGTTAATTTTATTGTCACTGAGGGGCTGGGGAAGTTTATTACAAAAGATTAACAAGGGTAATAAAGTAATAATACAAGAAATTGAATCTTGATACAACTGATCCAGGTGAGCTTGACAATAAGTTGGTTTAGTCTGTGGCTTATGAATATATATCAGGAACCTGGACACGGAAGAGATTTCCCCCATACACACACACACACACACACACACACACATACATATGCTTGTACTGTGCACTGATAATGTAGGGAAGTGTATTCATGGAGCATTAGGATATAGAGAAAAGAAGCAAATGAGAATCTTGACACTAGGAGATTAAGAGGATATTGGGAGGAAATCAGAAAGTTCAATACCAGAACATACAATATATTCAAAACTTATTAGTTTTCTTCCTCTTAAGACATGTCATGTGGGAGTTTCCAGAAGTGGGGGTGATATGAGGAATGGACTCAGTTCTGCCACAGTACAAAGCATGCTGACGACTACATCTGGCGGCTTTTTGCAATAGCATTTCCCTACATCAGGGTATGCAAATTGGTGCCTTTCAGATGTTTTGCATTGTAACTCCCATTAGCCCCATACAACATAGCCAATCTCAAGAACTGTAGGGTTGGGGCTGAAAACATATTGAGGCTGACAGGTTGCCTACCACTGTTCCAAGGCGCATCATGAAGACATGTATGGGTGAGTCATGCCCATATCACTATGAGTTTATCCATCAGTGTGTAACAGAATTTGTAAAGCTATGGAAGTTAGGTGATCCACAAGAAATAAACACATGGTTTTGTTATTTGGTAAAATATGTTTCTAGCCCTTTTCATGTTATAGATTAGTTTTAAAGTGAATAGGCCAGGGTTAAGCTGTTGCCATTGTTATGAAATCTAATTCTTTTGTTTCTTTCATTTTAATGATTTCCCAGTATAGGTTAAGTCTGTAAGATAGTTCTGATGTAACCAATCCATGCTAAGTTATATTAACAATGCAGTCTTTCTTTCAGAAATGCTTTCCTGGATCTGATCAGTTGATGCCTAGTAAAGCAGGTAAAGGCAAGTTATGATTGTGACAATAGTGTGAGAATTGTGACTAAGTAGCGATCATGAATATGGAACAAAATACTGGCCAATATTTCTGTGTAGAAACATTTTCTGCAGAGAAAATCCTTTTTTTTTCTACACAGAAATGCTGTTTTCTGCACAAAACAACCAAGTGCAAATTTTATACAGACTAAATCCCAAAGTGCAGGGATTCTCATCAGTCCAGGATTCTGCTTGCTGGGCTCTCTCAACTATCCCTACTCCTTTCTTTCATCATCATCCATCCATATGTTCCTCAGGTACACAGTTGGACCTCCATATCCATGGATTCTGTATCCATGGACTCAACCAACCACAGATAAAAATAACCCCTCTCCCCAAAAAATTCCAAAAAGTAAACTTTGATTTTGCCATTTTATATCAGGGACATCATTTCACTACACTACATAATGGGACTTGAGCATCCACAAATTTTTGTATCCACAGGGAGTCCTAGAACCAAGCCCAGTACTAGCAGATTCTGGGGTAGATTTCGCTATCATCTTAATCTATATACTCTCTCTGCTATATCTATTTCTTTCTCAATCAACCTGACTGCCTGGTTATCATTTTAAAACTGCACAGGTTGTTGAGGCAACCTCCCCTCTTTGTGACCATGGTTCCTGAGTATCCCACACATACTCAGAAAAATCTGTGGCTATCCAACAGCTGCAGAGGATATCAGGAACGTGCACTGATAGTCATCACGACGTCACACCATCTAGAGAGCTCCTGGAGGGAGGGAAGAGCGGTTTAGGGCACACTGTCAGTGAAGTTCATAGAATCACAGAATTGAGAAGAACCCCAAGGAACATCTAATTCACGCTCTCTCATGTAAGAATTGGCTGCTTATACATCCTTGAAAGGTAGGTATCCAACTTCTGCTTTAAAACCTGCAATGAAGCGAACTCCATCATTCTCCAAGGCGATCTATTCCATGGCTAAGAGCTCTTACCATCCGTTCCCTCTTACCTTTCCAGTCCTGGTTCCTTCCATATATTAGCTCTAAAGGTACGCAATAGTCACCAGAAAACAAACTGCCACCACGTCCCTAATACCAGGGCCATGACAACTCAAGACTGGCTTGAGTTTTTTCTAGGTTGTGTGAGAGAAGAGGAAAAAAAAATCATAGCTAATTGTATTCTCTCTCCAGGAACCACAGTGAACTAATCCTGGAGAGAATTTGGAAATGGAGGACAACACTTGAAGAAACAGCAGAATTCATAGAGGTAGCCTGAAGAGTATTTCTTCTGGTCAGGGCAGATAGTCACTGCCTATATAAATAGTTCTTTGTCCATCTACATCAGAGAAGGCAACTGTAGAGGGCCAGGGAGCTGCATAAGCCCCCAAAGAGAATTTGGAAAAACATACCTGCTCCTGTAAAAAAAAAAAAAAAAAAAAAATTTCCCTCAAATGCATTTTCACTGTTTTCAGTTTCAAAAAGGATCTCACTTGGGCCTTGACTGGCCCCGGGACATGCAAAATGTGTTGGAAATGCACCACATGCCCACTTTTGGAGCATTGGGGAAGAATTTTTTTAAAAAAAAAATTACTAAAATTGTTTTTTGATCTCTGGGGAGCCCAGGGAACCTCCAAATATGGTAAGAATATCCATCCATTCATTCATTGCATTTATCTCTCCCCCCCCACCCCACTTGGGGGTAATTCTAAGACAGGAAGAAATGGGAAAAAAATGTAAAAACATTTTTGACCTCTGAAGACTACAAATATGGCCCTGGAGGCTACATGCAGTCCATGGGCTGCACTTTGCCCACTCTTGATCTGCATACATAGCAAAAGCCGAACTATGAGAATGAACAGAAATGGGGAATTCACACTTAATATATTAGAACTAAAATTATATTAATCTTCATACAGGCCATGAGACTCAGCTTCTTATGATCACAGACATTGGACTACCGTTGCATATATTTATTAAAGAAACTCCATTAAGTGCAGCAGCTCTATAAAATATCATTCATCCCAAACAATCAAGGTCCAATGAAATGAGTTGTTCTTTCTCAGGCCATTTCTACACTACATTTTTATAGTGCTATTATTCCACTTTCAACATCCTATGGAATCCTGGGGTTTGTAGTTTAGGGAGGGGCATTTAGAACTCTCAGCCAAAGAGCTCTTTGGCCTCAGTAAACCTCAAACCCCAGAATTCCACAGGATGTTGAAAGTGGAATAATAGCACTGTAATATTGCAGTGCAGGAATGGCCTCACTTTAGGCTATCCATTGGATTTACTCACCTATTTCAGACTTTCCCCATAAATTCTTTCAGAATGTTACGCAACATCCTCACCACTATTGCCACCTGCAGATGTATCATAGAAAATAAGGAGTCAATATAAACACTTCAGAAGCTTTAATGAAGTATTTTGATACATACACACCCATGGGTAATGCTAATGGCACATTACAGGATGCTGCCACTGTTATTCACCAAGGGGGCCCATACAGATGGCCAACTGACTAGGTGTTGCCTGGATGTGTGCCTTAGTCAGTAGCCTGGCCTGCAAAAATCAAGTGAAGCTTTTCTTGCCAAATGCAACTCCAGGTGCTGATTCAAAAGCTGGCAACAAGAAGCTGAAGCTCCAAAGCTGTTTATGTTAGAATCATTCTGCAAGAGAATCAATAGGTAATTCTAAATACAGGAGCAAAAAAAACAACAACATTCCAACTAAGAACATTTCAATTATTTTGGTTAGGCCATACTTGAGGTAGTAAAAATAGATTGGTTGCATCTTCTGGTTGCAGATTCTCATCTAATCAGAGGCAGTGAGACAATATTTACAACTCTCTTCAAAGACCATTATCCCATTGCAAAGTGAATTACAAGTATTTGCAAAAACATTAAGACACAATGAGTCTACAGAAATCATGGATAAATCAGAGCCACCTGCGACAGGGTGATTTTAAAGGTGTACAGACCAGCTTACTAGACATCCATTTTTGGAATCCAGAGAGCTAGAACACATGGGCAGTTCTTGTGTTTTCTTGTAACAAGAGAGATTTTACAAGGTGCTGCCCTACCTTAGAGAGACCAGGACCTTGTAGTAATGAGTTACAAGTAACATAGGCCAAGATTCTAGTCACTGGTTGCATAGCGTAAAATTCCACAAGCATAGCTAGACTGCAGTACTTCATTCCACTATTGCAGAACCAGTTGCACAACAGACAACATAGCTGAGAACTCTTCTGTTACTTGAACCCATAACCCACCACTAAAACCCACACTTATAGAACCTCCTAGGCAGACCCCCAAGGCTTATTCAGTGCTTTATGTCACCTTCAACTGGTCTGCCAGCCTATGACCTTTCCTGGATAAGGATAATTTAGCCACAGTAATCCATCCACTAGTAACTTTCTGACTGTTGTTGTTTTGTGCCTGCAAGTCATTTCTGACTTGTGGCAACCCTAAGGCAAAGCTATCATGGGCTTTTCTGGGGCTAAGAGTATGTGATATGCTCAAGGTCACCCAGTGGGTTTCCATGACTGAACAATGAATTTAACCCTGGTCTCCAGGGTCGTAGTCCAACACTCAAACCATTACACAGTGTTGGCTTAGACTACTGCAATGCACTCAGTGGGGCACTGTCCTTGAAGATGACTCAGAAAGTGCAGCTAGTGCAAAATGCAGCAGGTAGATTGTTATCTGACACACCATAGACAAACCATGTAATGTCAGTTTTAGAGAAGACACACTAGCTGCCAATACTGTTCCAATCTGAGTTAAAGGTGCTGGTGAGAAAGCCTAAAGCCCTAAATAGCTTGAGACTTTAATACTTGAAAGAGAATGTCTCCCTGTGTAGGCATGCCCATGAGTTTGAGTCTTCTGGAGGGGCCCTCCTTTTGAGACCCACCTGAAGGCACAATATAACATGGGATACATAGGAGAGGGACTTATCTGCTTTGACACTCCAGTTGTGGAATAGTTCTCCTCAAAGGCCTGATAGAGTCTTATGTCATTCCAGGGCCAAGTCAAAACGTGGTTTTTTTAAACTGAATCCTTCGGAGCAAAATTGATTTTATCCATTGTGTACATATGTCATAGTTTGCACTATTTCAAGGTGCTTCAACTGGTTTTCATTCACGTTATTTAAAATGATAAATGCTTTGTTGTGTGTGTTTTAAAATGTTCTTATTGTTTTAAATGGTTCCAAATTGTTTTATTGTAGACCAGATCTACATTGATTTTAACACAGGGTGGATCCTACGGGATAATTTAAGTTTTAATTAACAATTGTATAATGAATAAAGTGTAAATCCAGAGTCGGACTCCTACTATTGCTCTGCTACTGTTGTTGTTGTTGTTGTGTGCCTTCAAGTCATTTCCAACTTATGGTGACCCTAAGGAAACCTATCACAGGGTTTTCTTGACAAGATTTGTTCAGAGTCTTTGTCTTCCTCTGAGGTTGAGAGAGTGTGAATTGCCCAAGATCAACCCATGATTTACCATAACTGAGTGGGGATATGAACCCTGGTCTCCTGAGACATAGTCCAAAGTTCAAACCACTACACCACGCTGGGTTCCAGCCATAGTTACATGCAATGACTTCACTTGTTACCATAACAAAAGTACATTTTAAAATTAGAATAGCTAGTAGAAATTAAATTACCTTACTGTATAATATAATAGTTACTACGTATTTTAAAAAATTATTGTTTAAGGGCATTTAAAGCATTTTAGAAGACTTTGCTCATACTTTTTTTCCAAGTTTAACACAGTTCACATCTCAATCCTAAGGAGTATTTATGTTTAAAAAGGTAACTCAAAACAAAATAAATAATGCAATGAGTAACTTTTGCAATGAGTAATGGCAATAGATTACTTTTCAAGCACTACACTAATGATAGTAAATTATTTTCAACTCTAATTTTCTGAGCCTTGGGAAAGGTGAACCACAAGCCTGTATGCATGGCTGTATCTTCCAACATGCCTGGCTCTCGGTTACAAGTGTTGAAACCTCCCTGAAACATATAATGTATTGACAAAGTCAGGACTTTAACATTTTACCAAGAGGCATTGTCAATGACAACTACATGGCTCTGAAATCTTCTTGCAGCAAAGACTCACTAGGTATGTGACCCTACCCACCTTTTGGAGGTTGTGTTAGGCCACAATTCAATATGGCTTTGCTTGCTTGAAATATGGAAAAATGTGGTGTTATCAGCATAGCTGCCTACTGGAGATGGTGGTGGTGATAAAATAAATACTGTTGCACCAAATGTCCATATGTATTCATTTGTAACATAAATATTGTCTTAAGGAGTCTTGAAATGAAACCTTAAAATGCTTTGAAGGAGAGTAAAACTAAAATAAACTTACATGCTCCAATATAGTTCTCTGACTTTAACTAAACCCTCCATTGCAGCTTGGAGTAGGATTCAGTGGTGTTTTTCCATTGGATTCCACTACTTCTACCAGAATTGGTACATTTGCCAACACACACAAACATACACCTATCTCATCACCTTATACAACCTAAACATACCTGCTCCAGATGACTACTTTTTGGGTCTATGGAGGAGTGCAGTGGACAGCAGTATCTACTGACATAAGATACTATAAAATACCATTAGATCATGTGGTGTTATAAGAACATTAAAAAAAAACCTCAGTGATGGACTAGACTAAAGCCATATCTTTGTTCTAGAATTCTGCCTCTGTAATGGCCAAACAGATGAGCATAAGATGATTACAATAGCATCCACCTATTTATGTTTCCCAGCAATTGATATTCAAAGGTATTCTGGCTCTGATACTGGAGGTAATACATAGCCATTATGACTAGTAGTTGTTAATGGCCCTAGTGTCCATGAATATTTCCTAACCCATCCAAGTTGGTGGCCAGTGCCATCTTGTGGTAGCAAAATCCACAGTTTAACTATGTGTCCCAGTTTTCTTAGTTTTGTGGCTATTCATAACCACTCCATCCCTTTCTCTGAATTCAATCAATGTCAAATTTCAGTTGTTTGCTGAGTGGTGCTAGTCAATGAGGGATCACATTGGAATGTTAGAAGGTTACAGGGGTATACCCAATGAGATTTGGGTAGCAGAGCTGCCAGGTAGAATACAGAACTCCAATCCCTTTGTTACACCAGCAATACCTGCTGAAATTCCCTTTTCTGCACAACCACTAAAGAGAAAGGAGGCTTGTCCCTCATTTCACATAGCAACTTTACTCAGTCATCCTTATCCCACTTATTGTAGAGAGGAGGAGTAGCATATCATTGTCCAGGTGAGTGCACAAATGCTCCCACTTTTACTACCATGAAGCTATTTTCAGCATAGCAGAAAGGCAAAGTTATTGCCTGACTCACAGTGGCTAATACTTCTATGTGTTTTTGCCGTTCAGGGGAAGGGTACTTTTTGATGAATCCAAAATGGTTTGCTGAACATCTGATCTGAGGTCAGTTTTACACATGAATCCAGAAATTACATATCACAAAATAACATATCACAGTGCTCACTTGGACTTGCATGATGAACAACACTGCAGGAGAGCATAACTATTTGGTGTTCTCCATGCTAAAGACCAATGTGATGGGTGGTGCTTGGTGTCAGATCACATCCTGCTTGCCCCTTTGCATATCCCCTCGTATCCTTTCAATGCAACCCACCTTGCCACACTCACTGCAATGTGATATTCATCTGGTCACTCTGGGGCCGGATAGAAATTTTTTCCCCTTTTACCTGAGAGTGTTTTGCCTATCTCATATTATATCTGTGGGAACTGGACAATTGGCTTATGGTAGTCACATCACACGGGCTTTCCTCTGGGAGGTGATGGGGAGAAAATACAAGACTTTGATGATTTCCTTTTGGCACCCTTTTGGTGTAGGGTAGAGCTCTGGAACTCCCTCTTTAGAAGGGAGACATTCTTCAGTCTACCTCTATGAATTCTGCTGTTTCTTCAAGTGTTTTCTAAGACCATTTCCACACTACACTGTTATAGTGCTATTATTCCACTTTCAACATCCTGTGGAATCCTGGGGTTTGCAGTTTAGGGAGGGGCCAGCCAGCCTCTCCCTAAACTGCAAACCCCAGGTTCCACAGGATGTTGAAAGTGGAATAATAGTGCTATAACAGTCTAGTGCAGAAACGAACTAGGTCCCTGCATCCCAGAGAATGGGGAAAGAGGCCACCTTTGAGGCTAACCTGAGACTCAGGCTCTCACTTGTAGGGCCTTGAAATTTGGATGAGAGTTCCCTGGGTTACCTTCCAATTATATCAGCTGTATACCAATAACATTTGGGTTGCCCTCAAGGCTCAGGTGTTTTGCCCAAGGGAAGGCTGAGATGGTAGTGACATCAAGCATCAATTGGACCCACATCAGGTTACCCCCTCTTCTCTCTCCATTTCCAGGTCAATGCAACTTAAATAGGCTATGTCAAATAAAGTGGCCCTCATTTAACCCAGTTTTCTGTGTCTGGTTATTTCATGATTGATCATAAGTGAGCCCTTGGGATTGTGCCAGTAATAATGGTAATTATCTAATTAGTTAAATAAGCAAAGTCCAAAAGTATGGTAGCACTAAGAAACCCTTGTCCTTCACTAATCCCTCCCCTGCACTGCCCAGCACCATGATTCCAAATCAGCTCAATTATCCATTTGCTCAAAACTCTTAGGTGTTTTTAAAAGAGAGAGAGAGAGAGAGAGAATCATCCATCATATTGAAATTGGAGAAAGCATCAGAATTGTTCAGAAGGGAAAGGCACTATTTAAAATATCAGAGATGAACTATTCTGCCAAGAGAGCACCTCTCTCTAGATTAAACCTCTGGTCTAGTCCAGAGAACAAGATGAAACTAAAATAAAATTTAAAAAAATATATAAAGAAAGAAGCATGTCCTCAGGTCAGAACAGCTGGGCAGGAATGTTTCACCAGGGAGCTGGTTGTTCAGCTGAAGCAGCTTAGAAAGGAAGAAACTCCAATTAAAAATTAAGCCATTCTAATAAATAAATGATAAGTCTGTATCCAAAGATGAAGGGAATGGAGTGGGGAAAAGAGGGCCAGCTGGCTCTGGCTGCACAGATGTAAAATATGCTTAAGAGGCCCCAGTATAGTTGTGAAAAGAGAAGAAATGCTATTTGGTGGAGAGAAATGGGACATCCCACTTTGGTCAAATAATGGGATTCCCCCCCCCCATATTGATAAAGGGGTTTTTTCCTCTCTAAGAAAAAAACTTTAAGAATACATTTCTGTGTTGTAAATCATGAAGATAATTATTTACTGCTTGTAATAAAGAAGGTCATAATATTAGGACACAGTGGTGACTGAACAATGTGAGATAGCTGCCAATTGACTCTCAGACCAATGTACTGCTCAGGAAAAGAGGAAGCTAGGACCTAGGGGAGTCTGAGGGCCTTTCTACACTACACTGATATAGTGCTATCATTCCATTTTCAACATTCTGTGGAATTCTGGGGTTGGTAGTTTACGGAAGCCAAAGAGCTCTCTGGATGAGAATTATAAAGGCCCCTCCCTAAATGCAAACTCCAGGATTCCATAGGATGTTGAAAGTGGAATAATGGCACTATAACAGTATAGTTGGGAAAGTCATTTCATGCTTGGAAGCAGAGCTTAGGCATTGTGCATAAAGGATCTGTGTGGACTTACCTGAGGAAGAAAACAGACCTTCACCTCAGGTTGTTTGAAAGGTAAATTGGAAAATTCATGTTCAGGCTTAAGAGAGATCAAAACAACCCTCCCACACAAGCATACACATCAAACAATATTGAAAATAAAAGAAAACACCTTTGCCAGAAGTCATGGACAAATTATTCAGATCATATATTTAGCAAATGTTCATGCTAAATTAAGATGGCTTCATGGTGTTTAGTTGTACCCAGTATTGAATCATGAACCATGTAACTCTGGTATAAAAGATAATATCCCAAATACCATGGGAGGGAACTTGGGGGAGGCAGGAGACTACATTGGAACCTCATCCTGAACCCCTGTAGAAAAAAAAATGCTGATTTTTTTTCTTTAAACAAGGCTTTTCTGGGAGGCTTCTAGGAGAATGATTTTACTTGTAAACATTGTACAAAAGGTGTATGCACTTGCTTTCCTCACCACCAGATGGCTCAAAAGGTACCAAAAGAAGAAATACATGTACAGGACTCCCACTCACCAAAAGAAAAACAAATTAGCCACAGTTCTAAGTTTTCCTTTGTGTTTTCAAGTGGAGGAGCCAAACTTTAAAGCATTTGATTTGCCACTCTTTTTATGGCATTCCCCCACCACCTGCAGTGATTTCATGGCCATAGGTGCTTACAGCAAATGCCAAAGGAGGCAGGCTATAATAGGGGAAGCCATTACAGGTGAGTCAAGCCAGTCCAGGTCATACACAAGTAATCAAGAGAGCTCACTGAAATTGAAGGGGGTTATGGTAGCAAGGTTTCAGCCATTGTAGGATCCATCACAAGAAGCCAATGGGTACAATAAGCAAAGCCAAAAGGGAAAGACGAAGAGACATAAAACATAAGCCAGTCCAGTGGTCAAAAATTCAAAGTAAGTCCAAGAGCACGAAGATACTGAAAGCCTGGTAGAGTAAACAGGTGTGAACCTGACTTTGAGATGCCAGGTAGTTAATTCTTGCCTTCTTCAACAGTGCTCTCATTCCTGTCAGTGTGTTTATGGAAGTGTCTCCTCAGTATCCCCCAGTTCTGGCTCAGATAGAGGTCCATCCTCTTGAAGTTCTTCATCAGCTACATTAGCTGCTTGGTTTGGAGGAGGGCCATCATCTGCACCCAGAGACCTTTCAAGTTCTTATGCTCCTAAGATTCTACAGAGTTACAATAATAGAGAGTGGCCTTCCTTTTATAGTATCTCCACACTATCTCAAAGGAGCATGTGGATTTGATTACTGTAACACCTTCAGCATCTTCTTTCACCTACCTCCTGCATGCTCTTTTACTCCTTTGCTCGAAGAAGGCGGCTGTGAAGAATTTTATGCCTTGTTGGTTGGCCTAAAAAAGTCAAGACCATAATATTGACTTCGGAATATGTATGGGCTAAATGGAAAAGCAAAGAGGTGTCATTCACAAACTGTCACACATGGCAACCATTTGTGACAAGCGAGGGGAAATTATTGACTTTAATGTTGACAAGAGCTGGCAAACTGTAATGGCAAAGTGATTGAAAGGAAGCCTCTGGAACTCCTTCATTCAAATACCATCCCTGCTCTGAATGCACTGAGTGGCTTGAACAATCAAGACAAGCTGCCTTTTCCAACATTTCACAGATGAAAACTGGGACACACGTGGTCTAAGAAGGGAAAAGTTATTAATGAGGAAGAACACACAAGGTAGAAAAGGTTGCAGCAGTTTGCTTTTGCCTGAGCATACTAGGAAGGTCAAGATTTCACCTCCTCTTCTCCCCTCCCTATTGCTGAGTTGATTGAGTGTAAAGTACATCTGAGCTTTGAAGTTAATTTTAAATGGAAGTAAGTTGGAGACAAAAGAGGAAGTGGGAGGAAAGAAACTGGGACATTTTAAAAGTGGCTGAAAAAGTGGGGTGACAGAGAATTAATTGGGACTGTCCCTGCCAAATCAGGACAGTTGGAGAGCATACTTTCATTCGATTTCCACCTTTTCCTTCCTCTGTAATCTGGGGTGTAAACATCCTGAGACAAAAAGCAGAGATCAACCTCAGTGCCCCCATTGCACTTCAGCTAACAAATTCAGGCTCATAATTCAGGGATCATGGCTCCCTTTTATATGAGGAATGTCATTGGCACACACACGCACACACATACACACACACACTAAGCCTATGGAACAACAAAATATACTCCTTACACTTAGGCAAATTCAAACTTTTATGCAACAGAGCCTTGCATTTGTATGGGTAGAGATCAAAGAAGCTACTTTTTTGGGAAGTGATTCTGTTCTTGGGACTAATCAATAGGATTTAAGCCTTTCCCCATAAGCAGAAGTCAGAAATGTGACTTTTTGGATTATAAATGCAAGAAGGTCCACAGCTATGCTGACCAGAGGAGGATGGGAGCTGTAGTTCAAACAAGGAAACATCTGTGTCCTGGTTATGGATAAAGGCCTAAATCCTATTAGCCCCAAGTATCAATTCTTGAATGGTGCATCAACACATTGGTAAATATTATAAATTCAATGAGTTTATTCTAGTTGGGAGCTAACAATAAGAGGCAAGTCAGAACCAGAAGTTTATGGTACTTTAGCAATTTCCCATTATACACAGTTAAAACTCAAGAAATAATTCTTTATATTCATTATAGAATTTAAAACTCTAAAACTATCCCAATGGATTATCAGATTTTGGGTAATTTTTTGTACAGACTTTACTCCTTGCATTACGCAGCTGCAAAGCATTTACAAGAAATTTAGATGTCCTGAAAGATACATAGCTATGAAATGAATGAATGAAAGAGGCATAAAAAAATATTATGCTGGCAAATATTAATCTCAGCTATCTGAGATCACATCTCTATATCCTTGAACCTCTGCCCTAAGGCCATTTCTGCACCGTCTCCTGTTCTGTACCCTACCCTGTTCTGTGATCCCAGCAGTGCCTTTGCCAGGATGGGGGAGTGACACAAAGGTCCTTTCCACACAAGGAAGTTAAAACAGGCCACGGCGTCCTGGCACAGAGGTCGTCCGCACCTTGGATCGGACTAGGTCCGGACTACTTACCTTAGTTCTGCAGCTTAGTCCAATCCAAAATGCCCCGAAGTGGTCCTCCAGTGCGCTAAGTGAAGACCAGAAAAATCCGGTCTTTCAATCTTCTGGAGCGCGCCATTGCGTTCCTGCTGACTAGTGCAGATGCACAGGCTTGCACCAATGTGAGCCTGAGATCAGGGGAGGGTGGGCTGTAGGCATGGCCAGCGTCAGCAGTGGTCTGGACCCACGAAGAAACAGGAAGCCGCTATTTTCAGCCGGAGCAGTGTGGATCTAAAGACCTCGCACTGCTCCGATTCGCCCTGGACTAATGGAGGAGCCCTGCAGAAGGGCTTAGGGAAAGTCCGCGTTACTTCAGACGCAGAAGACCTGGTAAGTAATGGCATGGAGCGATTCACTCGCCTCGTGCGGAAAGGGACAAACACTCCCTCTGCACCCGGCTGGCTCCCTGGGGAAAGGAGCACAAGCGCCACATGCCTTCCTTCTGCAACATAGCTAGACTCTTTCCCACGCGGCTGTGGAGAAGGAAATACATACATTGTGCTACCACCCCTTCTACATGGCTGCTGGAGACAGGGGCGGTGTGTAATGGTGGGCCACTAACATTTCTTTTCCGTTAATGACATATCCCACAATTGCGACAGATGGGGGGGTGTCGGCAGCAGGACCAGGATGATGTCGTGCGAAAGCACGACTCGTGGACCACTGCCAATGCATCTCCATTGCGCAACAGCAAAGCCATGCAGAAACAGTCTTAGCTTAGCTCTATCATATCCTTGAGCAGAAAATCCCAAATGCATGGTAACCAGTACTTTTTATTTTTCTTTTCTATGGATTTAGGCCCATATCTTCCAATCCCAACAAAATAAGTTCTGAAACCTGCTTCAAAATCATTTTTATATAAAAAAAAACAGCTCATCAAAGTGCTTCAGCTCAGATAGTCATTGCATCCAATTCTAATTTGGAAGATACAGAAACCACCAGAATCTTATGCGAAAATTAATTTTGAGCTCCTTCCAATAAGTCTAGATTAGGTGTGGCTGAAAGAAAAGCCTCATGAGGAATCAGGTCAAAGTCAGTGGCAGTTGGTGGCTCTTGATGATGTCAGTGGTACAGTGTATCCACTTTAGATTTCAGTCTAAACTGTTAAAGGTGCTATCTAAAATTATTAATTTATTTTGGGGATTGGTCTCAGCACCTTGGATAGTACCTTTAAAGTTCAGACTAAAATCCAGGGTGGAGTTGCCTTTCCCACTGAAATCAGAGCTACCAGCTACCACTGGGTAAAGTGAAGGGAAAAAAGGTTATTTATTAAAGAAAATCAAAGTTTTAATTTTTAAAGAAGGGAACTTTAAGATAAAAGAGTGAAAAAATAAAACCAAAACTTTTGAAAGGAAAACACCACAAATTTCACAAATGTATATCAGGATATGAGCATGCACTCTTTGGCCATTTCCGCACTACACTGTTATAAAGCTATTATTCCACTTTCAACATCCTATGGAATCCTGGAGTTTGCAGTTTAGGGAGGGGCATTTAGAACTCTCAGCCAGAGAGCTCTTTGGCCTCAGGCAACCACAAACCCTAAAATTCCCCGGGGATGTTGAAAGAGGAGTAATAGCATTACAACAGTGTAGGGTGGAAATGGCCTTTGACTGCTGACAAAGTTTCAAGGTTAGAGCCACTTCTTAAAAGAACATATGCCCCTTACCATGTTGTAAGTGAAAAGGACAAAGAAGAGTTAAAATCCTCTCTCCATGTATACTTCCAGTTATCTCACTCAAGAAGGCACCTAGGAGGCCTCTCTCCCTAAAAACAGAGCAAAGTACTATATATTTATATAAACTTCCCTCACTTATTCTAGCCACAAACTAGGTATCCTGGGAAGAAGAGAGAGAGAGAGAGAGTCTGAATAGGTCATAAAGCAATACTATTAAGCAATTTTAGCTATCACCTGAGGTCCCAAACAATAGGCACTTGCACTGGATGATCAAGAAAACAAAGAAAGCTTCAACTCTTGGTGGGGCAGGGAAGTGTTGATGTCTTTACTTATTTATATCAAGCTAAAGGCAGTAACATTCTCCCTAAAACAAAATTTCAACACTAAAATCATATATTTCTTTAAAAAAATTAAAACCAGTAATAAAAACTGGAACAGAACAAATATGCCTGTGTTATACTCCAGCAGCCTGTATAAGTAAATACAGTTTTTACTGGCCAGGGGTGGGGGGCAACAGAATCTTCACCATAAAGGAGCTCAATAGTTAGGGTGCCACCACCAAGACAGCCCTACTAGTTGGGACAGCCTCACAAGCAGAACCTTCACAGTCTATCTTAAAGTCTGGATGGGTACTAAAGAGGTAGACCTCCAAATACTTAAATGCACATACTCCAGAAGGGGAAAACATGAAAGGTGTGCCAAATGCTATTTACCCAATTTAGAAAGGGGAAAGATGTAATGTTTTTGCAAGCATAACGTATCTGAGTGAACATGAGTCTGAGTAAAATGAGACTTTGGGACTTTCAAAATGGGCTGTCTTGACTAAATTTGTTAAAGGTATAGCTTAGGTTCTGTAATGAGAAGTGGAAGCTGGTAGGGCTCATTTCAGTGAGGAAACGAATCCTTTTGGGCTTTGGTCTGAACTAGGAATGTAAATCTTCATGAATCTCATTCTCACAGGCAAGAGTGAATCATTTTGTCATTTTCTTCCCCATTGTGATGAAGTCTTCAAAAACTGCACTGCTTTTAAAGACTATTTGCAATTCAAGATTTATTCAGGAGGAAAACACAGCCACACATATTGGGTTATTGTGCAGAAAATGGCATATTCTTTTGAGAAAACATGATTTTCTGAGCAGAAATATTGACCCAGATCCTGCATCAGGATACATACAAGTCACACAGCTACGTCAACAGAGCTCTGTTTCCCAACACTGCACTCAAACTTACCTCATAAGAAGTGCAAGAAGGTTCATGGAGTGTCCTTCATGATTACATCTTTGCAGAATGTCCAGCTACAGAAAAAGAGATCCACATGTCCCCACTGATCCCAACACTCTCCAACAACAGAGAAATGCCCATGTTGGGTGTGTGTACACTTACAGGGTGGGTTTGGGAGGAAATTTTCATTGTTGTTTATTTGGAACAGAATTTGGCTGTATGCAACAGCCAAAAAAAGTGAGTTGTGATGGTGTAAATCTGACTTAAAGCCATCATAAGTCACTAATAAAATGCCAGTCTTCATTTTCCGCATTCTGTCCAGGATTCTTCTTGTCAGGGCTTCCCAAAACTCAAGATTTGAATATGTCTATGATTTGAATATTTCTTGAAGTTCATTTTCAGTGTATTCTTTACTGAAGCTTGCGTTTTCATTCTTTCATCCTACCATTACCCAACTGTCTCTTCTCCTTTTCGAAGACTTCCCTGATTTGTTTCCATCCCTCCCTACTTTTTGTTGGTTTTTCTTTTGTTTTGCTTGAGTTAATCAGTGTGATTGCTCACCATGTGGTTTGTTTTAGGCACTCTTCTTGTCATGATGATAAAGTAGCTTTGCCACCAACACCTCACAGTGGTAGGGCACAGACAAAAAAGAGGCAGCCATCTACAGTCCCAGGTTTCTTGTGGGCCATCTCCAAATGGAAATTAATCTTCTGGCAAGAAACTAAGAGTGGGTGATGAGGAAAGCTGAATTTGATTCATTTTTTCCCTCTCATGGCCTTCACTTCATGCATTTTGAAGCATGAGTCCTCCAACAGGACTTAAGGTAAAAATTTAATTTGCTTAACATTCATTGCATGTTAAATATTAAACTTTCAAATAGGTGTTTAAACTTGCAACAGCCTAAAACACCTCTTCTTTATTAAACAGCACAGTAAGGTCCCCCCCATTCTCAAGCACAGAGCTGTTTGAACAAAAGAAATTATAAAAATTAAGCATGGTATTGAATTGTAAGACATTTTAACTTAATGCAGCACTTAGCTTCAGTGGGACTGTGGAGCACAGCACACAAACTGGCAGATCTTTCAAATGATAGCAAACAGAAATTCTGCATAAAACCCATTTATGGAAGCATTCTTTTTAATCATGGAAAATGTAATTGAATTAATTAAAGTTAACAAAGTAGGGATTTACAATTCCGTCTATATCTGGCCTGTGGCAGTAATTTTATGGGTTTAGTCATAAGACCATTTCATTCAATTGCTAAATCAGTGGTCTTCTTTTAAAGAAAAATCTTGCACTTTGTTTTACATGCTGCTTTCCTTGAGAGAGAGAGAGAGAGAGAGATTGTACACATCATATATCATAGTCACCATCATATTCATAAAACAGTCCTTAAAAAGAGTCCATTGTTTAAGAAAGTTGGTTTTGTTGTCTTTATGATTGGCTTCTCTTTGCAGTTTTCTCTTGAGGCTTGGCAAATTGGAAACCTCAGTCTCCTCATTCTAACTGCAATTGTTCGCCATCACAGTGGCAATTTGATTGCAGCTTGCTGATCCTCATAGCTCTCACAGATCCTCCAGTCTCTCTTCAATCCTCCGAGATATTTTCTACCAGTCCAAACATCATTTGGCCAGCAATGCCATGCAAAGTGTCCCCACCTCTCTTTGCTCATCAGAGCACTAATGGGATGACTGACGGCTGCCATTCCAACCCAGAAGCTTGTCTTCTTGTGCTGACTGCGTCTATCCTTGCTTAACTTCCTGAAGGGGAAAAGGCCACTAATTTGTAGCTGAGAAATTTTACAAAAATGTAGAGAATGCCTTTTTAAAAATATGTATTTAGTATTCTGCTTTTCTCCTGGTGTGAAACCCATTTTAAAAACATTCAGTTCTTTATCACACTGTGCTATTATAATACTGTTATTCCAGTGTAACTGCCATGGATCTGTCCTATGGAATTCTGTGATTTGCAGTTGGGGGGGATTTAGAATTCTCAGCCAGAGAGCTCTTGGTCTCACTAAACTACAAACTCCAGAATTCCATGGGATGTTACCATGGCCGTCAAAGTGGAAAATAGTGCTATAACAGTGTGGCGTGATAAAGATCTAAATGTTTTGGTCTCATATTGCAGGTAAGATTAATTTACTGCATTTATTTATTTAAATTTTATCTCACCTTTCTTCCAATATGCAACCCAAGGCAGCTCACAAACTGACACAAAATATAGAACTCTCACAGGGACTGGAGAATCCCTTGCCAGGCTATATTGCAGTGCTGACATGGAATGTCGCCACCACAATCTTGGTTATTATGAGATTTTTCCACATATCTAGTTGGCCCATGTTCAGATGCTTTCTTTTTTCTCATTACCTCCCACATGTCAGTTCAATTCCAATGAGTCCTTTTTCAAACCCAGAAAAAGTCTACAGCGTAGCTTTGGAAAGCAGCTCCCAGAATCTCCAGCAAGTATAACCAAAAGCTATACTAGCTGAAGCCATCCAGAAGTTGTAATCCATGCCCCCCAAAAAGGCCTCAGTTTTTTCCCATCTCTTTCTTTGTATGATGGAATATATGGAAGTTTTTTTTAAAAAAAAACTGCATTGTTTGGTATCGCTCTGTGTTCGTGTATCCTTATTACAAAAGACATTCTTATCATCCTATCTGTACCTGCTCACTCCATTTTCTGCTGAATTAAGAACATATCCTAGTGGGCCATAGAAGCCTGAGAAAGTGTTCTACATCAGGGTTCCACAAGCAAACAGAAAATATTTTTAAGTTGAAAAACAGGAGCGGATTTAAAAACCAAGCACCCCTCCCCCCCAAAAAAAGCAAACCTGGGTCTAGTTGTAGATATTGCATGCTTTCAAGTTATTTCTGACTTATGGCAGGTGAATCTATAACGGAGTTTTCTTGGCAAGAATTGTTCAGAAAGAGTGTCCCATTGTCTTCTTCCGAGGACAAGAGGACATGACTTGTCCAAGGTCATCCAGTGGGTTACCATGACCTAGAAAGGATTCAAACCCTGCTCTCCCAGTGTCGTAGACCAACATTCAAATCACTATACCACAGTGGCTCCCTGGAGTCTGGTACTGAAAGCAAGTTCATAGTCTCACCTTTGTGTTCAGATGCCCTTTGTTCCTTTATACTCTGTGCCTACCTTGCACCACCATTTGACACCTGGGCCCTGTTGATGGACCTCAGAGTTCTAGAGTTCTAGTTTTAGATTTTAGTTTAAAAACTAAAGATTCCATAAGCATGCATTCTGCCCTGTCTTAGATTTTTGTGTGAGAATCTGCCATTGATCTGGAGCATTTCACTATTGTCTGCTAGTTTGGCATGGCACTATGGTATATGTCCTTTTTTCAAAAATCTCAGTTCCTGAGCTGATAGAAGAAAACTGTGCGGAGAATGGTACTTTTGATTAATAGCAAAGAGACTTAAAGGAAGGATGAACTGTTCCTTTTAAATCTAACTTGGCACTACTAGATAGGAAGGTCCCTACCCTGTATGAAATCATTTCTCCCTTATTTATTTAAGATGCTTTTAAATTGGCATAAATTATTCTAAACTTAGCCCTGATTGAGAAGAAAGTGCAGCAAAGGCCAGATCTTGGGAGATTTATATCCTGTAGCAAAGGCTTCATTTTCAGAACTTAATTCTTTCCTCTTTAAGGCATTAGAGAGCCTGGAAGGAAGAGAAAAAATATTGTCTGTCTCATCTTCCCCTTAAGCTTTCATCACATACAAGGAATGTTCAGAAGAAAAGAAAATCAGGATACAGTCCTCTCTGGACAGACTTGTTAGGTGTAGAATATGCTAGGAAGACGTTAGATTGAACACCACCAAAGTTCAAATACCTGTTTGGTTGAAAAAAGCTTCTTTTAGAAATTGAGGAACAGAGGAAGCTGTCTTAAACTGAATGAGACCATGAGTTCATCTAGTCCAAAATTTTCAATTCTGACTGGGCAGGATTTTTTTCCTAGCCCTATGTATTCTTGGTATCCCCTGATGTCTCCAATACAATTACTAAAGAAACAGGCACGGTTTCCCCAACTCTCCAGTCCTGTCTCTTAAACTGAGGAATTGAGGATCCTTGCCACTTGTCAGTTAATTCTGAATGCTGTCTGGGATCCTGTTATCAACTTTTGGTCACCTTAGTGTCCAGCTCATGATGGCGGTTAAACAAGACAGGCCACATTAACTTCAATGCTCCACTTAAGTATTCTTAAGTCTTGGAGTTTCAGGATATTTATATGGGAAATGAGGAGACTCCTCTGGTACTTGTTAAGCTATTTATTATATACATTCATAGCTACACACACACACACACGTGCGTGTATATATTTCCCTTAGGGAGAAAAACATCCATAGCAATGTCTGAGCTCTTAGCTTCATTATATAGGATGAGTATCCCTTATCCAAAATGCTTGGGACAAAAGGTGATTTCAATTCTTTTTTTTAGATGTTTGAATATTTGGATATACATAATGAGAGTACATGCAATTCTGTCAACATGGGGTACACTCTTTCATCAGATCTTCTCCTTTTGCCTTTTTTCTGTAGGGAACACAAGGGAATTACAAAGGATCTGTTGTGACTGTGTACATGCGTACAGTCCAAAGCATGCCAAGAGTGGGGAAAAAGGTGCCAAGCTGACTGAGGGACTTTGCAGATAGGGTACACATGTGGTCCTAAGCAAGCCTCTGTATTTCCCTCATGTTCCCTATAGGAAGAAGACTGAGTTCTGCTTTTCAGAAGTTTCAGATTTGAAGTATTTTGGATTTCAGATTTTCAGATAAGGGTTTCTCACACTGCATCACACTGCATGTAAAGCATCATACATTTCATTACATCATATTATGTGGCCATCAAGATGTTACCATTTCACTGGGGCAGTTCATAGGGTCTTTAGCTCTCTGTTTGGCTCTTTAACAGGTTTGATAATTGATTAACCATTATACCGTTGGACATAGCTTTTTATCCATCACCCACATCATTATCAGGTTCTTCACCCTTTCCATAGTTTCCCATAGTGTCTGCTAAGGCATTATACAGGTGTTTCCTAAAGGCATCTACCTATACACATACAAATTTCTTTCCCTTGGATCATCTTAACCATCTTAATAATATAACAGCCAATAATCCATTCAGGTATATGTTCTCATTTGTTTGAAGAATTACACATCTCTAACAGACTTCTGGCATTAAAGCATTGATAAATAACAGCATTCATTAACACATACCTATTTTTAATATAAGCTTACCAGTTACAGCATAAATCAACATTTTAGGGCAGCATGCCAGGGCTATCAAGAATGTTTGTTGCTATTTGTCAAAACAGTGTTGTCTTCTGCTTTGATGGCACACAGACAGCAGCCTGATAAGAGCTGTTTCTTGGCTTCTTTTTGTTTTCTCCTTACAGCCACTCAACTAATTAGTTGACCAATAAAAATAACTCACAACTGAGGTGTACACTAGTTCTTATCCAACAGAAATACAGATTTGAAAGGTCAGGGCAAGGGGGGCATGGGACCCTTGAACAGATATAGAGAAGCCAGACTTCCCTATCCTTTTTGGACAATAGTGTCTTTGTGAAGCATGGAAGAAAATATGGCAAGAGGGAGTAGATGACCTGTACTCAGAGTCACCTTATCCATTAGGCATTTTAGAAACAGTACCTAGAGCTAATGAAAATTTTAGGGCTTATGAAAACAGGATTTTAGGGTCTATTAAAATACCCTTAGTGGTGAAGCAGGGACTCAAATATAAGCATACCTAGGCCTTCAGAACTCTCAATGTGGCTGTGCCTATGCTTCAGAAAATGGGCCTCACTCTCTCAGTTAGACCAAAAGTATTTTTGAGAAAATCACAATAGAGAGAAATGGACAAGCATCTCTTCCCATACCCCAAATGGAAGAAAAGATAGTATGTTGTTTGCTTGCTTGTTAGAATATTTATATCCTGCTCTCAATACAAAGACCTCAGGCTGGTGTATGATAAAATAACATAATAAATTTAAAACAATGTAAACTGTATAAAAGATTGGAAAAGTCTTCTAAAAAGTTGGAGATCGTCCCATCTATCTGGATATCCATCCAAGAGGGCACTTCCTTTCCTTGTATCTAATGCAGTAACTCGTCAGTTGGCTGTTCAGTGGTGAATATGAATATGTGTTTGTGCATGCAACTGCTTAATAACACCAGAGCTTTGAACTGCAATTCAGTATTGTGTCTCAGTCTTCCTCATCAGGGTGAAAAATTCTCAAACATACCTTGGTGTGCAAGATTCTATGGGGAATCTCTAGGGTTCATAATATTTAGAACCCTTTGTGTTTGTGGAATCTGAAACAGGAGGTACCTCATGAAGATTGTCTTTGAAGTCTTCACATGTTTGTCAATTGTCCATTCTCAGGATTCATGGAGGCTCATTTTTGCACAAGTGCCAATTGAGAAAGAAAGACTTGACCAAAACTGGAAATGTTACTTTGTTTTTTAACTACTTCTAGCAGAATACCAACAGCAGCATTGGAGTTTCTGGAAATTGTAGCGCAAAACGGTAACTTTTCCAAACTCAGGGGCTGACTCAGCATTTTTTTCCCTGCACAGCTTCATGAATGTCTAGGAAGAATAGTAACCAGCTGGAAAAATGAGTAATGTTTCTTAAAAGCCCAGCCCTTAAATCATAGCCAGGTTTGTTGTGAAACTGGAGCTTGTTTGACTAAAGGTGGAACCCTAAGTGCATCTATTCAGATGTAAGCCCCATTGAATTTAATATAGTTTATTTCCAGGAAAAGCATGCATAAGATTGCAGACTAAGCCCTTAGGTTACAAAGCAAGTACTGTGGATTTCCCCAACTCTAGATTTTTTGTTTTGAATGAATAACTGCAAACGTTTATCATTTTTCCCCCAAACCTCTGTCACTGGAACAATAATTCCTATTCCTAGACATCCTGGTTGCACCAAGAGGAAACCACTTCACTCAAGTGCTGTATAGCAAATCTGTTTATCTTTTACACAGAGATTACAGTTGCACCCTTAGTTGTTAAGTCTCTTCCTTTTTGTGACTGAATACCTGCTTTTAGAAATAGCTCCAGCATTCTCTTAGGACTTGACTTAGTCAAAACACTATGCCTCATCTACAACTGTGTTTACTCCTTGTAAAATACAACAAAATCCAAAATCCACTAGAGTGATATCTTACTTGGCCAACCAAAATGCAGAAAAATACATCATGCAAGCTTTTGAAGCTTCACTGGATTATTCATCAGACAAAGATGTCAAAAATCATACAGAAGTAAGATGAAGATGAATACCTCAGAAAAATATAGGAGGAAGAATTAGTACAAAAATAGATATTCAAGATTGGGGGGAAATCTGGAATCAGCGTGATTTAAAAAAATTATCCATAAGGATAAAAGAGAATTATTATAAATTCATTTGGAGATGGTACCTAACACCAGAAAGGCTAAACTACATAGACAAGAATCATTCAAAGTTATGTTGGAGGGGTTGCCAAGATTGGCAAGATTGGCACATATATCCATATGTGGTGGAATTGTGAAGGCGTACAGAAATTTTGGCAAATGGTGTTTAAAGAGATAAAAGAGATAACAGGAATTGATTTACAAATATGTCGGAGTATAGCGTTATTATCTATATTTGATAAGGTAAATTGTAGGAGTTAATTACAAATTTATTAACTGCAGCAAGGCTAATTATATCGAGAAAATGGCAAATTCAAGAAGACTTTCAAATAAAGAATTGGTATAAACAAGTGTGGAAAATTGCAATCAATGATAAGTTAACATGTCAAATCATGGTTAAAAAAGGGATAATGAAAAGGAATGACTTTGAAGCAATACGGAAAATATTTGTGAAAAAGGCTTTAGCAAAAGAGGGAAGCGTCAGACCTCCACAGGAAGAATTACAATTTTGGAAAGCTAAGTAGGCTGAAATATAAGTGGCTCTGGGAATGGGTTCACATTTAGGGTTAGAATTTATGGTTAATTACAGGATCATATATAGTATTAGCAATAGGTTAAATATAGTTGAAAAGAATAGATTTAAAAATGAAATTATTATAGCAATAATGAGTACAAGGAGAAAGAGATTTAGATACATGAAATAAAAATATATAATCAATATGATATATAATATGTTGAATAAGTATACGATGACAAAGGATCTGGAGAGAAATAGTAATATAAACTATTTGTGTTGTGATTTTTCTCTTTTTCACTTTTATGTTATTCACATGGTGTTTTTGTTTTATTCCGTTATGTATCGTTCTTTTTTTCTTTATAATAATAAAAAAAATTAAAAATCATACAGAAGTAAAAACATGAAGATGTGACAGACATAGGTTACATTCTTTCTCAGATGTTACGCTGATGTTAGTTAAGATGGCATTGAGGGATTTCAATGCAGACAGAGGCCATTCTCCTTCTTGGCCAAATAAGGATCAGGAACAGAAGGCAATATAAGACACTGGATAAAATTTCAGTTCCATTAGCAACAAAAAGTAACTTTCCTCGAGATCCAGCTGTCCCTGATTTTTAACCTCTTTGTCTGATAAAGAAGTCAATGAAGCTTTGAAAGCTTGCATGAGGTATCTTCTGCATTTTGGTTAGCCAATAAATGTATCTTCCTTTTATGGATTGTGGATTTTATTGTATTTTACTCCTTGCATTCTCCATAAGTGTAGGTGATAGGGTAACATCTTACCATTGATAAATTAAGTCTGGTTTTTTCTTTCTCACTGGATGATCACGCTGCTAAATATCAAATTTAGCACATGAGATGACTATTTTCCACACTTTGTGCAAACATAATCAAGGGAAACTAATCATGCAGGTAAATTGGATGTGCAAATATATGGGCAGTGAATACTGACGCAGTCGTCCGCGATACGTTAAAGTCTATTGGAGTGAAATGGAGTCAGTTCATACTTCCTGAAATAATAAAAACTTCAGGGTGAAGCTCTTTTCAGTTAATAGTTTTGTTTCTTTATTCAAGCAGCATGCATTTTGAAAGAAAATATGAGTATCACATTGTACAATTTAAAGTAACGCCTTCACTAATAAAATGTCTGAAAGGGAAAGCTCTCTTTCCTATTAATTTTGACAAAACCATCCTCATTCAGTACTCCTTTTCTCCATAAAATTATTCATGCTTGTATTTATGTTCACTTTTATACCAGGACCATTAAATCACAAACGTTGGTTTTATCTACTGTGTTTCTGCAGTTATTGTTTAAATGGGGAAAATATTTAATCAATATAAATATACTATATGATAGCTCAGACTGTGAAATGTAACACAGCATATACATGCAGTTTGGATCCAGAGTAGGTCAACCCTTGGATGCTTTAAACTTTTTTCACAACAAAATTGATTGCAGAAGGCTGTACTCAAAGATTCCCGTGCATTTACAGAGGGCCATACTAGATGTTATACTCAGCATATGGCTGCTTCCAAAAATAGTGGCTTCGACCCAGGCTGCTGAATGGATTTAAGTCCTTATGAACTAAATCCAGCTGAAGTAGACTCACTGAATCAACTACTGGATGGTAAGTGAGCACTTGTGTAAATCCTATCGGTTCAGTGAGGGTTCTCTAGTTGGCACGATCACTGGGTTTAAGTCACTAAAATCAGTGGGTCACTCTAGCCAAGCTGGGGGTAATTACAGGATCTACTTTATGTTTTTCTTAGAATCAAAGATCTTCCACAGATTAGTTTTTAGTATCAAAACTGAAATCATAGTCTTCTTATATGAAATTTATATATTTATTTTACATTAAAATTTATTCCTTGCCACTCACAGCCACCATGCTGTCTCCATTTCAGAAACCATGGAGGGTGGGCTCTGCTATTGTTAAATAATTGGGAGTCAAATTCTTTGCCAATCTACTGCAAATCATCCAGAGATTTTCAGCTGGGCCTTGGTCTACCTTCTGCCAAATCCAGTTTAGGATGAATTGATTTCTGTTAGAACTAGCATCAACTAACTTACTCTGAATCCAGCCCAATGGGTTCTGCTCCCCTTCTCTTATCTAGTAAATCCTAGTAAAATTTAAGAACGTCAAATATAGGAAGAGACCTGCTGGATCCTTCCAGTGATGCATGTAGTTCAACCTCTTGTCTTCTGCTGTGGTCAGCTAGATACTTTCTGTGGTGGCTTGCAATAATCTTCATTTTCCTGCCCTCAGTTCCCATTATTGGATATTGTTAGTTGGGAAACACAAAATTCCGTAATTTTATCACAAGTCAGGTAGGTTCTACTAGATAGGAAAAACATGAAAGATGGAAGGACTATCAAGTCCAGGATTCTGTTCACAGAGTGGTCAGCCAGTTGCTCATGGGAAAATCACAAAAAGAACACTGAGTGCAACAGCATCCTCCTGTTCATGGTTCCCAACAACCGGTATTTAGAAGTGTACTGGAGATGGTAGGTAGGTAGGTAGGTAGGTAGGTAGGTAGGTAGGTAGGTAGGTAGATATTCATCCATCCATCCATCCATCTCGACTGATGGTCCTAAAGTCCATAATTTTTTGTAGATTTCACAAGAAGAGAAGAGAATGCTAAATCAACAGTTGTTAACGTAAACTGTGGAATGAGAGGTACAAGAGTTCTTGAGTTCCCTGTCCCAAGACTAGGCAGAAAGGACTGACCCTCTACTCTCAAACACTATGATCCAGAAAAACTGGACCACTGAAAGTCCTATGCAGATGAGCCTCCTCAGGAATTGTCAATTAGAAATGTACTAAATGATTGAGCACTAAGAAATATTAAGGGAGCTATTCTTATTGTGCTTTCCCACAAAAAAATTAATTCTGCTTACAATCTATCCAGGTGGTTTAAATGCCCTAAAGGCACCAGCTCCTTTCCAATTTTGGAAGCGAAGCAGAGTCAGGTCTGGTTAGTACTTGGGTAGGAGACTGCCAATGAATACCAAGTACTGTAGGCTATATTTCAAAAGATGGAACTGGCAAAACCACCTCTGAGTATTACCTGCTTAAGAAAACCCTGTGAAATTCATGAGATCACCATAAGTCAACTGACAAGTTGAAGGAGTGCTCACGTGCGCACGCACGCGCACACACACACAATCTGTCCTATCCACATTTACTTGGGAGTTAGCTACACTAAATGCATAGAGGGGACTTGTAGATTCAAATTCTTCCTGTAAGAGATTTCATATTTTAGTTTAAATGTTTCAATGTGAATGGATGGGGAAAGAAATTTGCAGCACATGCACCGTTAAATAACCCTTTTGTGTGCCCAGTTAATACCCAGATGCCTTTTAAGTAAAGAAAGGGTAACACTCACAGTGACAAGACAGCAGAGAAGAGGTTAGCTCAAGCTGTCATGGGAAAAGTTCCACACCCTGGGAGCAGACCCTTGAAGGCCCTCTCGTGTGTCCTCATCCTCCATAGAAATTTGAAAAGAGAGGAACTGTGAGAAAGCCATCCGAGAGAGAAGTGGGTCAGTATTATAATCCCCCTCCCACAGGGTGTGATAATGAGAGGCAGAATGTGAAGGAAGAGTACCTTGTTTATTTTTTTTTTATTGAGTGAGTTTGTGGCAGAGGCAAGATCAAATTCATGTTCGATTGCTCTTTTTCTCATGCCCAGCTTGTAACACCGGATGCCCAGGGCCATATAAAAAAGTCTGCTAAGATACAAAGAGGAAAGGAAAAGACCCACATGCACAAGTCACAAATGACTCCAATAATATGCAAATATTAAGCCTGCTGATTTTTGCAGCAGATCATACATACAAGTGTGCCTGCTAATAGGTGAGTGCAGTAGGGCATGGAGAGTTTCACTGTACAGTAAAGTGAATTGGTATATTCTTTGGGACTGAGAGAGATAGGGATGCTCTGGATTTAACAACACTCAGAGCTTTCAAGAGACACCAAGGACAAAAACAAGAACATGTTTACACATAGCGTTGTGCACTGTATGTTCAAAGACTAGACTGACCAGCAACAATAATACAACATAAGACCCAAAGCCACTGGGGAATAGTCCATGCTCCTCTCCCTCTCTCTCAATCGCTCTCTCACTCTCTCTCTCTCATTCTCTCCCTCTTTTTTTTTTAACCTGACAACAAAGAATATTTAAGATGAAAGAACATGTCTCACTGTTAAAGCTAATAAAGAACTTTCCTCTGGCTATAAATGGCAGGACTTCAGCTAAATAATCTTACTGTGCTGTGCACTGAGTGCACTGAGGCCAAGGCATGCTGTGAATTTGGAAGCAGATGTGCATAAAGTTTGCTCTATAAAGCTATGAAAGTATCCGTGGGAGCTGTTAAAAATATAGCTGCTCCTCACTGGGGGAAAAGAAAGTTTTGATTTTTAATGAAGTTCAAATGAGGTTTTGAATACCTGCATTTTGATTTCTGTGCATGTTAATGTTTCGCAAGATGATTGTCACTGGCATCTTTTGCAGGAACAACAAGAGACCATGTCACCTCCACAATACCCACGAAAGCTTGGGTATTGTGGCTTAAATGAAACTCATGCTCTCCAAAAAGGAGATTTGAGAAAGTGTTCACAAAGGCTAGTCACAAAATGGAAGAGCCTAGCGGCACACTTATGGTTGCAGTCCCAACACATTCAATAACATAGCGGAAAAAGAGGATGTGCAAGTGCTCCTCAGCGTAGTCCCCATAGCTATGCCACCAAAGAAGGTCCAAAAATGTAAGCTGCTGAATCAGACCAAGTAGTATGAACACTTTTTGTTTTCATTAGAAGTGGGTCTTTTATAAAGCGGAGGAACTTAATTGCTCACCCAGGATAAAGCTACTCAGACATAACTTTGTATTAGAACAAACATAAGCAAGGCGAAGTTAAGGTGCTTGGGCCCTTTGTGATCATGTCTGAGGTCTTCTAGGAGTGGTGGCATGGAAATTAAATAAAGAGATGATATATAAAATGCAAAGTACAGTAAATAGCAGCAGAACAATCCAGACCTGTGGGAAATTGGTCACACCAATTTATTTGCTGCTGAGAAAATTCACACATACATCAGCCACTGTGACAATTGCAACTAGGCTCTGAGGGAACAGGAAATCCTCAGAGGGTAGCATCTAACATACCATATACCCTGGAATTGTCCTGATTTGAGGACAGTCTCAATCAGTCCTCTGTCATCCTACATTTTTGGCTATCCCAGTTTCTCTCTCCTCCTCCCATTTTCCACCATCATCCTCAGCTTATTTCAATTACTGCAAACCAAATTCAATGTGCTAAGGTAGGTTCAATTAACTCAAGAGGGTGGGTGAGAGAGGAGGTGTGGAATCTTGCACTTCCCAGTAAGCTTAGGCAAAATCAAACTACTGTAGACTATCCTGTCTTGTGTGTTCTTCTTCATTAAATTACCTTGACCACACTCTGATGTTGCCTGACAACATGTATCCAAGTTTCCATCCTTGAAATGCTGGAGAGTATAGCATAATTGTCCCTGCTAATCACAAGGAACCATTGCTTTGGCCTTAAGGGCACTGGCTCCACTAGACAACTGGGGAAAACAAAATATTTCCTATGCATATTTCCCCCAAAGCCAAAGAAGACTAGGGATGTTTGAGGTATTCTGACTTACCCAGTTCCATATCCTAAGCAATAGCCACATTTATTCAAAAGTTAGCACCCTAAGACTTTCTCCTTTCTAGGAGTGCAGAGAAGCCAAATAGCTCAGAAAGGCCTTTGGAAAGAGCATGGTAGGGAGCCAAACAGCATGCTGAAAAGATGGGAGCTTTTCAGGATGCTAAACTAGTGGCAGCTTGTGGCCTCCATGTCCATGGGACAGTGGCTCCACTTCAGGTTTTAGTTTGAACTTTGAAAGACCTATCCAAGGTTCTGAGCCCCATCCCTAAAATAGCTTCAATACTTTGGTTGCTCCTTTAAAGTTCAGAATAAAAGCCAGAGTAGATTTGCCACTCTATTGGAACGGAAGCTAGGAGCAACCACTATGTTAAACAAGCTAAGCATGCCAGCTTTTTCCATGCCAAACCAAAAGTATGGTATGTTGTCATGTTATATTTTGTTATTTCCAACTTATGATAACTCTAAGACAATTCTATCATGTGGTTTCATTGTCAATATTTGTTTAGAGGGTGTTTTTGCATTTGCCTTCCTCTGAGGGTGACTTGCCCAAGGTCACCCAGTGGGTTTCCATGGCTGAGCAGAGATTTGAACTCTGGGGTTCTAGTCCAATACCCAAATTACCACACCACACTGGTTCCCATTAAAAATCGTTCCCATTAAAAAAACAGCATTATTGTAGGTTCCATAGATTTCATCAGGACTAGTCATCTCAGCTTATTAGAATACCTTGGTCCATTTTCAAATGAGAACTCAGAACTGTTTCACTATCTATCTTCAGTAATCCTGCAGCAAACCTATAAGATTACCAGCCTATCTAGAAGTATACTTTCACAGTGTCCATTCACTCCAGGGCTTTGGACAAAAGAACTTCCCAGACAATTACATTATTGCCTGCTTTTCTGAATCAGTGGTTGTCTCCCTCTCAGAAAATTAACATCTGCTGTCACACACGGATTCTGGAAATGACAGCACTCTGCACGCAGGAGAACACCAGCAAAATTCTTGCCATTTTGCATCCAGTCGAGGGGTCTATTGGAAGCCTCTAGTCATACACAGTAAGGAGGACGTGGCATATAACCAATTAACGGTTATATTTAGAAAAGTGACAAGCGTTTGCATTTTGCTCTCAGGGAGACTAATACAGCAGCCTGTAGGTAAGTATAAGGCAAATACTCTAATCATAGGGTGCTTTTGCCTCAGTAATCTGTAAATGCATGGGAACCAGTGCACAATTATATTGCCCTACAGAAAACAAGGGGGGATCCTTTTATTGAGTGAGGGTGAGCTCCTGTGACTGCCTGTGCTTATTCAATTGTTACTTCCCCCACCACAAACACATGCTATAATTATAACCTATGCAATACAATCACAGAAAATAAAAAGAACCACACATGAAAAAAAAACATGATTCAAGTGTGCTTGCTTATTTATTTATTTATTTACTTATCTCAAAGTTTTATATCTCACTCTTCAAAGGAAGACCTGAGAGCAGCTCCCAACACAACTAGACTGCAGCAGGTGCATTAAAAAATACAGACACAGTTAAACAACCCCCAAAACAGCCCAGCTGCAGCAAAAGCAAACTGCCATCTTCATCTGGCTCTTGTCCTGTTTTAGAGTCAAACTAGGCTTTGTAGGGAATATACATTTTCTGTGATTAATCTGTTTTCCCTCCCACTGTAGGATTTTCTCAAGAGATATGTTCCTTTGTAATCAGACATGAAAACTGGCTCCATGTCCCCCTTCCAATGACCAATCAAAAATGAAAGCATGCCAAATGCAAGATAAATACTGCAGAAAATTATGTGGTATAACAAATAGATGTCTTTCATGACTTGAGGGAACACCTCAGCTAAAAAACAAAATGTGTTATATGTATCATCACATATGGCCCTTGGAGACCAAGGTTAGAGTGGGAATAGCCCAGTTAGACCAAGAGAACCTACACTTTTCTCTCTCTTATAATCTTTTGCACAGGAAAGGGGTAAGAAACCAACAGAGGCAGCAGATTCAGGACTTAGAAACAATACCCATTTCAGTTATAGCTCCTAGGATCCCCAATGGGCATGGAGGTAGAATGGATTTTCTCACTAGTAATATATTAGTCTGAGCTACCCCAAGTATTTGCAGATAGACTGTGCTTAAGGTAACAAGATCCATTAACTTTACAAAAGATCTCCTGGTGGAGACGAAAAGTACTGTAATGCTCCTTTGCACATTTGTTTGGTTTATTCAGATCAGTACAGACACTTGCATTTTTTAACTCACCTTGCTAAAAGGTATTACTAAAAGGGACTGTCATGAAGAGGGGCCATCCTTCAAAATTTTGCATTACAAAACTACCCACTACCACCTCCTCATTCTCTGAGCATGGACAAAGCCCAATCGTATGCTAGTCTGGTACATAAATAGATTGCACCAATTTATTTCTGGACATTGTATCTGCCAATGAATATCAAGCACTGTAGGCTATATTTTGCAGAGAAAGGAACACTCCTGAGTATCCCTTGCCTATGAAAACCCTATGAAATTTATGGGGCCACCATAAGTCAACAAGCAACATGAAGGCACATACACCCAGATTCTACATACGTTCAAAAGTACTTGATCTTATATGTACCTATCTGTTTCCTTAGATTTGAAGGAAAGGTTCTGACCTGCTTGCCTTCTTTCCACACACAGTAGGTCAGATAGGACGCAGATAGACTTTCTCAGTTCCTGAGCTGGAACACCTTTCAAAAAAAAAAAGGAAAGAAAGAAAGAAAGGTCTCCCTTGCTCCATTCCTCCTGTGTTTTCACCACATTCAACTTTTTCTGAGGACATTTCCCATTGGCTGTCTATATGTGCTTTCAAATTAAGTTAAGCTCTGTTTCTGTCTTCAGTCAGTCAATGAGGCTCTGCCTGTCTTATTGATGGATTTTTCTGTACAGCACTGGAACCAGTGTTGGTATGCTATTATCTTTATTCCTGATTGTTTTAAATGATTCCTTCCATGCCACTTTGAGGGCTATTTGTGGAAAAGAATGCTCCTAAAATGTACTAGTAAAATAAATTAGAGATGAATATATTTGGATTGGCTGTTACTTAAATTAGGCCTAATGGCCTAAATCCAATTGCTAGTCCCAGCTGGTGCAGACCTACAGAATTAATTACCAAACAGTAAATTGACACATATGAATATGACTCTGGTTCAACAAGTCTGCTGTAACTGACACTAGCAATTAGATTTAGGCCAATGTGTCAAAAGGTAAAAATAATGCAAAATGAAAAAAAAATGCCTTCATTCTGTTTGTAAATTAGTAATCAACAAAATATATAATCTTTTATTTTCTTTATAGCATTGTTGTCGTGTGCCTTCAAGTCATTTCCAACTTATAGCAACCCTAAGGTAAAACCATCACAGGATTTTCTGGGGCTAAGAGTATGTGATGTGCCCAAGATCACCCAGTGGGATTCCATAGCTGAATGGGAAATCGAACCTTGGGCCCTTTCCGCACGTGGAGGGGGAAACGGGGGGAAAACGCTCTAAAACGGAGCTTACCAGCAGCCGGGTAAGTCCGTCGCCATGCGGGGCACCACGATCTCGCTGTTCCGCAGTCCTCCGGTGTCCAAAATGGTGGCCTCGGCGTCCAAAAAGGTGGCTTCCAGCTGGCAGAGACTCTCCACCAACCAGAGAAGCTCACCAGCCTAAAGCCCGCCCCCGGCAGATCTGCAGGCACGCACTAGTGCGCGCCTGCAAATCTGCACCAGAGAGCAGCAACAGAGCTGCACGGGGCTGCACACTCCATGCTTTTTAAAAACCTCTGAAAAGAGGTTTTTAAAAAACACATCACGCCACCAGTTCTGGTCGCTTCGGAGCAGATTGAGGTGCGGAACTACGAAAAATAGTCCATCCCAATCCACTCCACGGTGCAGAAGACCTCCGTCGTAGGTCGCTCTGCACCATTTTAATACCCCGGTGTTGAAAGGGCCTTGGTCTCCAGGGTCATAGAACTGGGTTTTGAGTAAGTCTTGAATCACAGTAAATTGGTCTGCCTTAGAATCGCAGCTGTGATACCTTTCAGACTTTACCTTAATTTGAAACATATTTGAATTCTGCAAATAAAACTTAGATTTCTTTAGCAATGCCTTTAGTGCTATAACTTTCAGCCACAAAACAAAAATCTCCCAGACATGCGATGGACTACTTTCAAGCCATGTCTCTGTTCCCCTAAAATATTATCTCAAGCATTGATTCTGAAAGTTCTAGCACTGAGACCAAGGTCTTTTTTCTTGTCCTGAATTAGCAGCCATCTGAGAGGCAACTTGTTAGATTTGTCTCTCCCACTCCCAACACACTTTTTCCTAACAAATATGGATTCAAGTTTTATGCTTTGTTCTTCACAAGATGTAGAATGGGGAATTATGTGTCAGAAAAAAAAATAAAAGTAAGCAACCTCCCAAACTTATTCTTTCCACTCGCCCTCCTCAGATGTGAGGATTAGCATTAGCTATATCTATCTATGGGGAACCAATTGCTCTGTGAAAAATAATGAGCAATCCTCATTCAGACATTGGTCTATATCCTCTTAGTCTTGACTAGGGCGGAGCCATAAATCAATTGGATTTGCCTACATGTTGATTCACCATTCTAAACTGATTCAGTAGGTCTCTTGTACTCAGGAGTAACCAACAGTAGTGTAGACTATTGTTGTTAATTGCCACCAAGTTGGATTTGGCTTATCGTGACCCTATGAAGGAGAAATTTGCAAGACACCCTGGCATCAAGATCCCTGTGCAGGTCCTGTAAACTCAGGACCATGGCTTCCTTGATGGAGTGTATCCACCTGCAATAATGTCTTCCTCCTTTCCTGCTAACTCCCATTTTACCAAGGATTATCTTCTTTTCTAATGAGGCTCATGATATGGCCAAAGTACAATAACTTCAGTTTGGTCATTCAGCTTTTAGGAAGAGTTCAGGCTTGGTTTGTTCTAGGACCCGTTTATTGGTCATTTTGGCAATCCATGGTATCTGCAGACTAACAGATAGACTAACGGGTAGACTAATGAATAGATGATATTCCTACCTCTAGAATCCCCACCCTTGTTAATCAAGATAGTCTGGAGCAGACTTTTCATTTTGTTAGCTTTAATATGAGAGGAAGCCTCCACGTGACTAGGAAAAGATACCACACACAGCAGAATGGCAGAGTTTGAAAAGTGTTGTTTTGTTTTGTTTTTTTGGTTTTTGGTTTTGTTTTGTTTTTGTTTTTGTTTTGTTTTTTGTTTGTTTGTTTGTTTGCTTAACAGAATGAATATAATGACATGTTGAAGCCATTCAAAGTTGCACTCAAAGCTGAGCACTGCTTAGAGTAATGGTCTGATTCCCAGAGAATTATCCTGCCACTGCTCATTTATTGGTGGTTTCAGCATGTTATTGCTGAGTGTGACTGAAATACTAGTCTACCCTTGTTCTCCAGGTAGAATCATAGAGCTGAAATTGGGCCCTGAATCAGGATGGGAAGAAGTCACACACAAACACACACAATTACTCTTGGCCAAGAGAGAATATCTTGTCAGCCACTGCTATCAACTTGACTGTAGGCAGTGGTCTGAGGAAGATAAACAAAGCTTTATTGAAACATCAAGATATTTGTAGAGCTTCCAAAAAAGAGAAAATGTGTACAGAGTTGCTTAACATAAACAAGACAAGGGAATAGAGAACAGATCATTCAAACATTTTAACATAGGTGTCATTCATTCTGTGAACAAATGCATGTTTTCAACCGGTTATCTTATTGACTTTTGACACAATTCATTTCAACAGAAAGGCTTCTTTAGCATTGCTTAGGAATTCAGAAACAAAACCTCAAATGCTTGGAAAAGTTTTTATCCCCAACAGTTATGATACTCATTCATTCATTCTTCTCAAAGATAACATTGCAAGATCTGTCCAAAAGTCAAGGCAACCTCTTTTCCCTTGTTGATTTTTTCAGGAGCTACTAAGGCTAGTACTGGTATAATGAGCTAGGATGGTGTAGCAGTTATTGTGCTGGACTGGGACGTAGAAGATCTAGGCTCAGTTACCCCCTCCAATCATACTTAGCCTGACCTACTCACAGAGTTGATGGTCAGGAAAAGTGGAGAGGAGAAAGGCTATGTAGATCCCCTTGAGTTCATTCGGAGAAAAGATGGGGCATAAGTATAATAGATGAATAAACAAGTAAGTAATAATAAATTCCATACCTAACAATGCAGTGAGTTTAGTCTTGAGATTCAGATATAATGGGAAACCACAGATTTATCTTCTGATGTTCTGTTTAGTCAGCCACAGCCAAGAATGTCCATTTGACAACGAACTATTTCTTGGATCTACAGTGATTTCCCTCACCAACACCAGCCACTGACTTCCCCTGATTTTGAAGAACTATAAAATTTCCAAGTCAGACTGGAATTTACCTTGAATAATCACAGTTTGTTCTGTGCTTGACACCTAAGTCCCATTTCATAGCTGCCTACTAAGCCCACTATTGCTAATACAGGGGAAAGACTCCTACAGTATAAGCCCAAAGTAGCTTGCAGAGGCTGAGACATATGTCCAGGTTCATTTGTGATGTCTGAGTGGATGCTGGGCTGCATCTCTAGCACATATTGCTAATATATTCTTGTTTGGCAAAATATTGTTGTGCCATGAGTACTTGTATTGTGTATGCAGTTGGGTGTTCCAGAGTCAAACTATTATCTTTAGCAGGCAGTTCTCAGCTGAAGGCATATTTTAAGGAAATTCTCAAAATAAGAGAGTAAGTTGGTAATTGGAAAACTTTACTCTCAGAGAACCTTAAACTAACGGATGATTTATTTTTCCAATCTTAGATCAAAAGTATTGCTGAAAAAGAGTGAATGCAGAAGAACATTCAGGGAGCTGGCAGTCAAACTCAGGTACCAAACACTTGCTTTTCTTAACCACAAACTATATCAGCCATGTCTCAGTCTTCTTTCCCCCACCCCCAATAGTTGTATCATTCTTTTTTTGCCATAAAAGATTATAGACTACCCAGCAGTCTGACACTGCTATCAGATGCAATTCATTTTGTTGTGGCTGTTGGCTTGTCAGAATTATTTATAGCTGTTACTCAGACCAGACAACTTGTACAACTGCTGTTTCTTACAGAGGCATATCAGGCATGTACATGATGAATCCTCATAACAGTTTAGATGACTCCAGATACTGGGCATTTTGAGGATGATCATGGGAAGACCAGCTACGTGTATAATCTTGTCTTGGTTTCAAGGGAGGGGGTGTTGTTAGGTTGTAATGGAACATTTTAAATAGAATATTTCAAAATCCTGTTTTCAAATATCACATCACATATGTTTCTTTGTCCCTTGAAGAATTCAGTATTGCATGCTTGAATAAGCAATTGCAGTAGAGGAAGGCAACCTGGTCTCCTACAGATGTTTTAAACTACAGGTCCAATAATCCCTGACCCTTGGCTCAGTATTGATGGGATCTGTAGTCCAAAACATCTGAAAGCCACCAGGTTGACCTCACCTACATTTACAGACCTAACCCAGCAGATAATTTTTTCTTCTCATGCCATATACAAATGCTTTTCAGCCAAGTGAGTCATGTATATTCCATTGAAACTCCCCCCATCTCTCTCTCTCTCACCATATTTTACTTCCCCAAATCCACATATTATTATTTGCTGATCAGTGGTGACTGGTAGTTTCCATATCATTTTCAATCTCAGAGAAGAGATGAAGATATTCTGAGCTCAGCACCTTGGATAGTTCCTTGGGAAGCTATGCTGTCCTGCTGCCCTGGAAGCCACCAACCACCTCTGGAAGCCACCAAATGCTGGTAGTTGTCATTTTGGGAAAGAAAATGGTAGCCAATTAGGCATGAGCAGGACCAAACCTACTCCTCTGCAATGTTTCTTCTCTTATCGGAACACGTTTGAAGTGAGATCCAAGTGAAATCCAACCAAGCACAAATCACCACTGGCACAGTGCTACTGCTAGCTGTTGCTAAGTGGTGAAATTGTTGAACTGTTTGCACAAGGGTATCTTACAAGGTTTAATCCAATAGGACCCTGAACTTGCATGTTTCAGCCAATCAGTGACCTTGGAATTTGCCTCAGGTTTTTGCTTTACCTCAGATTGAGCATAAATGCCACATAAACTTGAATCTTGCTGCTTTGTTTGCTCTGTTGTCCTTTTACAATAATGGCATGTGTAGCAGCATCTCTCAGGAAGTTACTGACATTCTAGAAGGATCCAACCTGACCCATCTCCTTTTTCTGGATGAATTTAAGGGCCACAGTTTGTGAAACAAGATGCTTGAGTAGATTGACCTTCATTTAGATACATCAGGACTCCTTTTGTGCTCTTACATCCTATGCTGCTTCTCATCACCACTATTATGAGTCCTTCACCTGGCCAAGCTGAAGCCAGGTGAAGGACTCATAACAGTGGTGATGAGAAGCAGCCCACATCTTGCCAAGCTCCACTGCCAAAACCTGAACTGAATCTGAGTGAAATTACCATGAGTAGGAGTCATAGAGAGTCACACAGAGAACTCCTAACCTGAAGAAGGTGGGCTGGTTGTCATGTTATACAGGGATTTGATTAAAAAACAAGGGAAAACAATCTCAGTAGCCTTCCCTGGTACACTTGCCTGTCACTCCTACTAAATATTTCTATAGAGCTGTAGGCATGGGATTTTACTGAAAGAATCACTGGACTCTGCCAACATTGACTTTATGCAAGCAGGAGCAGACCTCATCTCAAAGGAAAAGACTTAATGAAAGCAACAGAGAGCTGACATCTTAGGGCCTTTTTTTTTTTTTTTTTTACTGCCGGTTACCTCTCTCTCTCTCTCTCTCTCTCTCTCTCTCTCTCTCTCTCTCTCATATTCTCTCCATAGCATTGAAACTAAGAACATTTAGACCTGCAAACTGTGACCACAGCAACATTTCCCCCTTCCATATGAACTCTACATAATCTTAGCCTGATGAAGAAGCCAGTGAGCTTCAAAGGCTTGCTTTCTTTTTCTCTTTCCTTCCTTCCTTCCTTCCTTTCTTGCTTTTCACTTCCTTGTTGGCCAAAGGAAGCTATCACCAATTTGCATGTTGGAGTTTAGATGGCTATGATTGGGATCTAGAGTCCACGAAATGCCAGTGAAAGACATGTTGCTCAAAGATAGTGATTTATTGTGCCATTGCTCAGTGTCACTCCATGAACTTAGCCACTATAAATCAGAATACTGGATTCTACCAGAAGTGGGCTTTTGTGCAACACTGCACAAAATTAAAACATTTTTCCAGAACTGTACTTTCATTGTAACTCCACCCAGCCACTCTCTATCTCTGGTAGAAATGCATAAGTTGTGTAGCCTTTTGTCTATGCGAACATCCTTTTCATACAAAAGGGATCTGGATAGCAACCTCTAATGATGTAGTGCTATACTGTTACTTTTCAAAAACTAATTCCTTTTGGGGGGGGCTTGGTGTCATTCCCCCCACACACACACACACACACACAAACGCCTTTTTTCAGTGTTTTTGGAGGAGGGGAGGGGAGTAGCGGAAGAGACTCATTTCGTTACTTAAGAAAAATTGTTGCTATGGAAATGCATGTCTGCACTAAATTACACTTGATTTCTCTTTGCTAATAGTTCAATGTTATTTTATCCTAAATATATACAAAAATCTATGGTGGCATACAGTAGGTTGCATCCAAAAGTAGATCTCTGCTCATGAAAAGAACTTCAAAAGTACCCATTCTTAAATGATCTCTTCATGAGTTGGGAGGATTTGGTAAAAAAAATAGGTGGAGGACTCAACTGGGAATCCTTTCGACCACTTCTGCTATAATTGTATCTAGCCTTGTGATAAGAAGCAAGAAAATGAAACTGGCTAGTGTTATAAAAAGACAGTTTGTGAAGTTTAGGTGACGACTGATTGCATCAATTTTCTGTGCTTGGGTTATAAAAAGAGGTATAATGAATTGGCTCCCAAGTCTTATCCTCGACAATTGTTATGACTTATTGCCAAACATTCACAAGTTATCTGATGCCTGTAGCTGAAACCCCATACTTGATTGCAATATTTGACAGCATTTGATAGCTGAAATGCTGTAGTATTAAGTACTTGACAGTCTTTGATGGCTCCCATCCAATAATACTTCATTTCTGACAGTATTTGACAGGGCTGAAGCAAAAGAGGGCATTGCTTTTCAGGAAAATTTGACAGTGCAAAAGCACTGCTTTCTAAGGCATTGCACTAAAAGAAAGCAAACTTTTTGTCCATTCAGAGAGAGGACCATGCTTTCTGAAACCTCTTTCATTTGTGGTCACCAACATCATGAAATAATCAGCTCTGACAAGTTACGTATCACAATCATACCAGACATATTTTACCTTTGTTTGACTTAGTTACTTATTGGTAACATTGCATTCAAGCTGGGCTTAATCATGCTTATAGTAAACCCAGCAAAATAAATGGGTTAATCATTGCCTCAATCAGTGGGTTTATTCCAGAGACAGATTACATGTGGTCTGAATAACACATGTGGAACCCAAGGCTAAGGATGTAACTCCTTGATTATTTCATCTTTGCATGCAAGGACAAATAATTATGGTAGTTTTATCCCCACTGTGGGAGCAAATAATCATTTCTCTTCAGTATTCTCTTCACATTTGAGTGTCCCAAAGTGTTGTGGAAGAACCATTCTGTGTAGAAAACCATGAGTTTTCTCATGCAAAAATGATTTCCTGAGTAGAAGACAGGGGGTTTTTTTGTGCAGGAAACAGTTTGTGTGTGCATGTGTGTATGTGTGTGTGCAGAAAACAAGTTTTCATGCAAAAAGCCCCACATGTTTTTCTGTAATCCTTTTGGGACATTCATTCAAATATGAGGAGAAAAGAATATTAGTGCAAGATTCTTACTGGTCTGTTATTATGTCTTCCAAAGAGAGTTTCTTAATTGTGAGAAGCCCATTTTTCAGTCTGAGAGCCTTGTGAACAGTCATAGAATTATTGCCATCATCATCATCATCATCATCATCATCAGTGCCCTGCTTTTTTCTCAGATTGTGACTCAAAGCAGCTTACAAAATTAAAAGAGATAGTTAAAACTCAATTAAACAATCAAAAATAATTAAAACAGCGTTAAAGTGCGTAATTAAAAACTCAAATGTTCATCAACAACATAGTATCCAGCACATTCTGACAGACAGGCTACATATTATCACATACTAATGCCTATCTGAATAAAAACTTCTTTGCCTGATTTCAGAAAGATAGCAGGGAGAGTTTTAGTCTCACTTCTCCAGGAAAGGAGTTCCTGAGCCTGGAAACAACCACTGAGAAGGCCCTCTCCCATGGTTTCCCCAGCTCTACCTGTGAAGGTGGTAGGACAGAGAGAAGGGGCCCTTGACCAGATCTCAAAGCCCAGGCTGGTTCATAAGGGAGAATACAGTCCTTCACATAACCTGGACCTGAGCCGGGCTTTAAAGGTCATCACCAGCACTTTGAATTGTGCCTGAAAATGGACTGACAGGTAGTGGACCTGTTGCATCAAGAGAGTTGTGTGGTCACTATAGCTAGCCCTGGCTAACAATCTGGCTGAGGCTCATAGGATTATAGAGCTGGAAGAGACCACAAGGACCATCAAGTCTGCCTCCTTCCTCGCCTATGCAGGAATACACATTTAAAGTCTTTCCATCCTTACCCGAGGCACTAAAGAAAATAGTGGTATTGAAGTTCAACCAAAAGTTTCACTGACAAAATTGAGTGACAAAGTTGGAAAACCTCATTTAAAGGAAGCATTTTGCTAGTTTTAAATAACTTAAATCATAGATTGTGTGGACCGCTATAGTTCTGCAAGGAGCATATGCATAGCAAAAACAAAAATAAAAACAAAATTACAAATACAAAGAAAATACATTTAAAAATAGCAAAGAAGCAGATCGGAGCTCCTACTCCACAACCAAGGTGGAAGATTTAAATGAGTAACCATCGAGTAATGGCCACAGTACAAAGAAAGAAAGGAACAGTGGCGGGGAGAGAGGAGTGAAAAGGGGAAATAAAAGAAATTTCTAGTATGAGCGATTTTCACTCATGAAGGCTTCAGTCATGTTAATAGATGAAAAGGACTTTTTAATAATTCAATTAAAAGAATGAGTAAAGTCTTATAATGGAACATGTGTTGCACATATATTTTTCTTTCCAGCAAAATTTCTCTAGGCTTTGTGCTGTTTGGTAATTCACAATGTAAAATCATCTTTGCTCATGTGGATGAGATTTTCCTTGCACTCATAAAATCATAGATTCAGAAGAGACCAGAAGAACAATCCATTCCAAGCCCCTCCCATTCAGGAATACATAATCAAAGCTCTCCCAACAGATGGCCATACAGATTCTGTTTAAAAACTTCCAAAGAAGGAGACTCCACTAAACTCTGAGGCAGTGTATTCCACCGTCAAACTGGTCTTACGATCACTGCTATTACTATTTCTAATGTTTAGGTGGAATTTCTTTTCCTGTAGTATGAATCCACTGCTCTGTGTCCTAGTCTCTAGAGCAGCAGAGAACAAGCTTGCTCCCAACTTCCACATGACATTCCTTCAAATATTTAAACATGGCCACCATGTTTCCTCTTAACCTTCTCTTCTCCACACTAAACATACCCAGCTGTAGCCACTCCTCCTCACGGTTTCCAGACCTTTTACCATTTTGGTCACCCTTCTTTAGACACATTCCAGCTTGTCAATATCCTTCTTGAATTGTGCTGCAGACACAGTACTCCGGGTGAGATCTGCCCAGTGCAGATATTCCTGTAATACCTGTTTACCTACACTGTGCATTTCATTTGCTCCATTTTCCCCAGATTGAGCACCATTTTCCTTTCAGGAGAAAGCCGAGGCAAAAAAGGAGTTGAGTAGTTCTGCTTTTTCTCTGACCCCTGTTAGCACTTTGCAATCTTCTCCACCTAGTGGCCCTACCATTTCCCTGTTCTTCCTTTCGCTACAGACATTTTTTAAAAGCCATTTTTTATTGTTTTTAACCTCTCTAGCAAATTTGAGCTCATTCTGTGTTTTAGCTTTTCTGGCTTCCCCTTACACTTACCGGCTACTGTTTGAATTCCTCTTTGGTGATTTCTCCCCTTTTCTATTTCTTGTATATATCCCTGTTAAATCTTCTACAAAGTGAAAAATAAAAAGCTCAATTTGCTGACAGGATGTTCTCAGAGATGTATACCTCAGTTATCACACTTGCAAAGTAAGTCTATATGACCATCCAGTAAACAAATCAAGCTAATTTACAAGATATGGAGGTAAGGAAAAGCACAAATGCTGACAAATAGATGTGTTTGACTAACTGGGCAGGACAAATTCTATATTCATGTATCAACTAGTTCTATCATATAAATGAACCTAGTTTTTCCTAAAATTAAATTCATAGGAAGTTCTTATATATACCAATTCACATCATTGCTCTATCCAGTTCATCTAAGGAAACTTGATAGGGGTCTTTGTGATTTTGTGTGGGGATATTTCCAGGTCCTCCCTAGAAATACCAAAAAAAGTGCTTTCCATACCATAAACCAAAGACCTAGCCTGAAGCTTATGCTTTAGAGGCTTATGCTACATAAAAAGCATAAATAATCTTATAAATGATGACTGTAAAAAAATCCTAATTTTCATTAAAAGAGGAAGCTTATACGCCTCTTGCTCAATAAGGCAATTGTAATTAACTTCCAGCAAGAATTTCAAGATCCTGAAATTGTCTTCTTCTTCTCCATCCAATGCCTACTCAAGTGAGGATCCAAAATATCTTTCTAAACCCAATTGTCAATTGTTGTTTAAGAAGTCCCAAGCATTGTGGCAGGTGTGGAGAATGACAGCTTTTTGTATTGCATTTAACAGGAGCCATGACACATATTTCTCCCTAGGTTTTAGCTTCGGGGTATTTGGAACAACTCCAATAAGGCTGCTGCATCTTCCCCTTCTTCTAGACACTGAGAATTTAGAGAATTTTAGACAAGATTGAAACAAACAGCTCACGAGCAGTTGACAAAACTCTAACAGAATTTTGCTACACTTTCCAATTACAAAGCATGAAAACTTTCTTGCAAGGTGCACCAGTCTTAAACAATATGGCAAACTGGGTGACATCATCAACTGTATGTGCATGTGTATTTTCCTTCTTGTTTATAAGACTTTTTCCAGGCACAAAAGATACTCAACTTTTGAGGAAAGAATGCTCTTATTTAAAAAAAATCATGGAAAACTGAAGTAGGGGAGCACCATTTTATTATTTTTTAAAATTATTATCCTGCCTTCTATCATTGATCCAGCCAAGGACAAAATCATCATATTTAATCTATTATAAAAGCCATTGGAAATGAATAGCAACCAGTATCAATCCATTGTCAGTGGTTGTCTATTATCTTGCTCTAATGCCTGGTTGTATAATCAAAGGCATGCTGAAAAAGGAGTATTATCATCTGTTGACAAAAGCTGTTTCCAGTTTACCCTCCAGTGAGAATTCGTCCCCCAACGCCCAAGCGAAGCAGTGGCGGGGGGCGGCCTTTGCTGCCCTCTCGCGAGAAAGGGCCGCCGGGGGAGGGGGCGGGGCGCGGTGGCGTTTTAGGGCCGCCCCGCCTCCTCCCTCGGCCTCTTTGTCCAGCAGGCGACGAGAGAGGACGGCGCTGGCAGGCTCTCCATCCCGACCGCGTGGTCGGAGTGAGGCCTGCTCCCACGTGGAGAGCC